>JAZHYW010002170.1:0-39371 GCA_037355805.1 Ixodes ricinus
CAATCATTAAAAGATACAATGTCAACATGGCAATGTCCCCCTCGAAAACAATAATAAACTGGAGGGAAAGGGAAGCCGAGAGTCGGGAAAGAAATAGCATAAACTCACGTTAGCGAGACGCAGTCCGCTTGTGGCGTCAGAAACTACGTGATTCGGAATTCCGTGACCGCCGGCGACCAAACGAGACCAGCGGCCTCTTCCGCGTCCATCACGTTTGCAGACCGACTTCGCAGTGGACGCAGACACGGGAATCCGTTCGGAGTGCAGGCGGCGTCCGATTGCCATGGTTACCGAGCAGACGACCTCCAGCGCCGCCCCTTGGGCGCCGCCGGCACTACGACGCGTGCAGGAGGCTGCGATCGTCGTCGTCGCCTGTTCCGGCTCTTGCTGGATTAGGATCGGGCTCCGGACGGCTTGGCGCTCTGAGACCTGGGCCAGAGAAGCAACAATCTGTGGATTAGGAACGGAAGCGTGGGGGATTAAGGAAGCGGAAGGAAGAACGAAGGATTTCATTAATCCCCACTGTCGAGTTGTTATCGCCCCGTGCCGACACATGAGAGACGTCTACGCGCTTTCTTTTCGTGGTCAGCTGTCATCATCTGATTTCTTTCAGGTTATCGATCTATAGCAGTGTTGGTGCCAACGCGTTACAGGTGAGAGCGTTACCAGTAATGCGTTACTTATTTCAGTAACAAGGTAAGATACTGGTTACACTTTAAAGCAAGTAAAGAGTAACGTGCTTACGTTACTTATTTTGAGTAACGGGCACCTCTTTCCAAGACTTCAAAAAATTACACTTGATTTTAAAGCGTCAAATGCTTTTTAACGCAACCTCCATTCCAAAACTTTTGTCCATCCGACCTCTATCCGTCCGTCCGTTCGTTTTCCGCTAAATTTAGCGGGGAAATTGATTTCACGTGACCTATCCACGAATTCAGTTACCCCGCTAAATTTAGCGGGAAATTTTATGTCACGTGAAGTGACGTCACGGGACCTACACACGAATTCAGTTTTCCCCGCTAAATTAAGCGAAAAATCGACATCACATGACCTACTCAAATTTTGAGTAATCTCAGAGTCGGCTCATAAGGAAATTTTGTTTTTCTTTAGCACCTTTCGATCCGAGTAGCGTCATGTGCTCCAACTTCCGCATTTTGTAATCACCGCCAGCGTCACGTTGCCACCGACTTTCAGCTCGCTGCGATGCGAAGTTTACTATGCGCGGATAAACCGGGTTTCGTAATCTCGATCGAACCCTATATAGAGTAACAAAACAGCAGGAGCATTACGAACACAGCCGGTACGCCGAGGTTACATTAGAGAGTTTTAGGATTGCGTGCCCGCACGCGCCGCGAGCGCATCGTCGCCATGCGTTAATCCAAGATCGAAGTTTCGGCTCCGCGCACGCGCAATGTGAAACACGCAACACAAGCGCACAATGCTTGCCGCGTTCGCTCGTGTATACGCTAAGTGTACGCCATACCAAAAACTCACTATTATATGGACGCCTTACGTGCAAAACAACCTTTCGAGTCTTCTTGTAGGAGGGCGCTCGCTCAGTGACGTCTTAGTCAACACGGCACACCACGGCGAGATCCAGGTGTCTGCTGACCGCGCGCACTTACTCTGCAACTACAGATTCAGCATTTTTTTTTCACGCTCAACAAACGTGTTTTAAGTTATCGTTTCTCCAAGCCACGTTTTGTTTTTAAAAATCTGCTTGTCGAGAAGCTTGACGCTCGAAGAGGCGCCGTAAAACAATGACGCCATGGATTCTACATGGAGATTTTTTTTCACACTTCTGTCGGACAATGACATTTGGTTGGTTTTTCGAACCATCGAACGTTTGGCAAAATGAAAAAAAAGTTTGACTTTGAACGTTAAAAAAAAAAAGATCGTATAAATAAACTAACGAGTGCAGTGCATTGAAACATTTCGCGAAGGTGTCTTTAAATGATCTATTTGTCATACTCAAAATTTATAAATGTAAACTTTAAAAAAGTTTTTTTTTGCAGTGAGGAAAACGGCAAAAATTTTCTGGCTGACGTTGCTACACACACAGATGGCGCAACGTAAAGCAAAAAGACGTGAAAGCTTCATGAAGATGAATACTTAAAAGCAGATGTAGCAGATGCTGCAGCATGCAGTGCGTTGGTGCCATCTGTTTGCAAAAGCGTCAACCAGAAGTTTTGTGTCATTTTGCTTTGTGCATGGGAAAAAAATCAGTGTTGTTTTAGGCCTAGTTTTTCGTTCCTAATACCTACACTGATAAATTTTGAGTACGATAAATGCACTACGAAAAGAGGAACTTAAGATCACTTTGGAACTTTGATCTTATATTGTTTAAAATGTGATAGAATTCCCACATATACCAAGTCCTATATTACAAAACTGCCTATTCATCTTAGGGCAACCGAAAAAAACGTGTAGCACTCTTTTTCTCGCGGACTACATTGTGTGGGACCAATGAAAGCCCCACAATACGCGCAGATTCATAATGATTTTATTTTAACACGTTTTCAAGACAGTCTGATAGGTATACATTCTGATAAGACTCCTCTTTTTCACCGCGGGCGAAGCCATCGCTTCCAACTCGCCGACAAGCGCCCTTCGTTCCTAGGTTGCAACGGACTATATATTGAGCTGTCGCCATAAAAGGACGATCTCAGAATCGACTTCAGTGCCTCTTTAAAGAAACCTTTTCCGCAAAGTTTCATTGCACTTCATGATTGGTTAATTTATACGATTTTTTTTTCGCCCGAATCGCGCTTAGAGAACACCCTGAATAATTCCGGAAGAACAAATAATTTATATGGCAGTTTATATTACAATTTTAGGAAATGATTACTAATGTTGATGCCATAAAAAGGCAAACATGCGATATTTTACCTATTTAGGCATAGCTCGTTACCTTCCTCCAGTGGTGGCGTTAGTGCGTTCTCGATATCCACGAACGTGCATAACATTCCAACTTGGGTCGAATTTTTGTCGAATTTGTCGTAAAAGGTTCGAAAGCAGCGAAACCTGGTGGAACGCGAACCTGGGCCGGTTCGCGACATCCAGAATCACAAACACTTCCTCGATGTGATGTCGTTTTGGTTGGACAGGACTCTTCGATTCTGCCGATATTTCCGTCGCAAATAAATAAATAAATAATTAAAAAAAATGTTAACTTTTTTGCGGGATCAAGTTTAGTCAGCGTTGGCGGTAACGTTTCTTTGGCAACGTAATGAACTCGTTGCGTTTTCAAAACTGTAACGCATAACGTACTTGCGCTGTTTGTTTTGAATAGCGGGTAACGAGTTACGTAACTCGTTACAACTTTTTCCCAAGACAAAAAAAAAAGAATTACTTTTTACTTTTGTTTGTGTTTCTAGGCGCAAAGCTGCATAAAAATCTTGCAGTTCCCGCGCTTCTTTTTTTCTGCCTTTTGCTTGTTGTAAGTGGCTCGCTCCGTGTTGCTGAAAACTGAAAACACAAGGTAATTATGTTAAGTGTTACCAAGGACATAAAGTTTCTCCAAATAGTGCACTTATGCATACCTGCAACGTCAGTAGAGTCAACCATTTATTTTTTAATTCATAATTACGGAATAACGCAAAAGTAACGTGCACTACTTTTTATCAGTAACGGCGACTGGTAACGCGTTCTTTGGTTTTGAAGTAGAATGTAGGTGCGTAACGCGTTTCTTTGATTTGCAAGTAACGAGTAACATATTTTGTTACTTTTGTCGGTAATGCCTACAACACTGAGTTAAGTGAACGCGGAGACGAACTGTTGTCTGCTATCGCTGCTTGGTTCTCGTATAGGTGGGACAGAAACAAACATCGTTTCCAGTAATTATTTTTATGATTCCGCCGTGTCATTCCTACGCACTGAGCAGGAAGAAGGTTTCTACCGTCGAAAAATCGCTTTGCTTTCATATGTAACACTGATTTTACGCTGCAGTGCAGGAATTTGTGGTGGTCCGCGTGCTGAACGACGAAAACGGCCTCCTTTCGTCCGCCATTTTGCCTGAGCGCAGCGCGCCCTCTATAGTTCGCTGGAGTCGCGAATAGGGTCTTAAACGCCACACCAAACAGTTCGTCGAACGACGTTTCATCGATATTGCGAAGTTTCAACGAGAGATGGTTGCCCCGAAATGACGCAGCGTTCATCTTGCGAACGCATCTTGCAAGGTTTCGGTGGCAGTCTTTAACGTTTTCGACGTATCGTTGTGAATGAGCGGTGCGCTCTAATTTTATTAGGTAAAGGTCGATCAGGTTTAGTTTGGTTGGGCAACAAGAGCGACGAAACGATGGCAAGCACGTTGCGCGGGCATGGGCAACGTTGTCAGCATTTCCGGTGTATACGTACTTCCGACGAGCGAAGCGAAGCCGCTATCCCACGACTTCTGAAACTAGCTAGCGCCTCCTGGCGACGAAGCTGGTGGGGATTCCCAGGATGAAACAATGTGCGCCGTTGGGAATAAGAGGGAACAAGAGGCAAAGCCACAACGGGCAGCTGAATGGAGCCAGCAGGATCGATCTCCCTTAATCGAGGGCACTAGATCTCGTACTCACGTATTTTTATACCAGAACGTATGCTGAATTCACGAATTCTGAAAATATAGAATTCCATTCAATCGGCTTTGCAAGGAATATATGTATCTGACAAGGAAACGACCTAAAAGCGAGAGGTCCGCGAGTTTCCGCAGAACACTGCAGCGTTGACTAAACAGGTGTCTCCATGAGACATGTATACGTCGACGAAAAAGTGGTCGAGGAAACATGCTTCAACGAAACGCGTGCCGACCGACCCTCTTTGACGTACAGTCGTCAACGATATGAAAGACCCATTTGACGAGGCGCTATTTCGGGCAACTGTACCGGATTTGTTTTGGCCAGGCTTATATATTTCTTGGCGCGAGGAATTAAATGAAGGGTTGTTCTACGCTCTCTTAAGAAATGAAGTGCCTTTGGTCAATACGTGCTTAGTACCTCCGCATAAACCGCTTCGACGAAAGGGTATCATATGAGCGAGGAGGAGCACATGTACCTGATCAGGCAGCGGTAATGTTTTTAAACGATTGCACGCTGGAACGACGTCCACTCTACTGACCTATATCCAGCTTGGAACATGGCCGTGTGCATGTGTGTTTAGTCGCGTTGTGTGCCTTTTGTGTGTGTGTGTGTGTGTTTGCTTGCGTTCCCGGCGTTCTCGCAACGTCGACACGCAGTACATTTTTGCTCGCGCAGACGGCCAACAGTAATGCTTATCGTCCTCTTCAGATGGCGCCACAACTATCGGCGCTTTCCTAGAGCGCCTAGATTGTAGAGAGGGTCCATCTCTCCAGCCATGGGGGATCGCTTGCAATCTAATTTTGGCGGAGGCATCCCGCGCCGATTGGTCGCAAATGCGCATGCGTCGCGATGTCGTTGGCGGGAGGGAAGCAGGTGGAAAGGCGGGGACGCTCGCAAACGATCAACGCGCGTTCGTCACCTCCTCGCAGCTCGTACTGCAAACGCGGTTCATAAACCGCGCGACTCCGACCGAGAAGTTGGACACCTCTGAAATGCAGGCTCTAGGCTTTCCAGGTTACAGTGACGGACTCCAGGGCACCTCGACTTCGACCTGTGTCAACGCAACTCCGCAGAGTTTTTTTTTTTTTTGCCGTTTTGTTTTTGCATTTGATAAGACACTCCTGATATACGACCGGACCACTGTTCTGCGGAGTTCGTACCGATGTGCCGTTTCCGCTGCAGTACACTTAAATGTCGTAGGCGTTAGCAAAGAAAGAAAGTACCAAAATAAGCTACCCGTTGCTCGTAAATAAGAAAAAAACGCGTTACAGTTATTGACAAAAAATTAACACACGCCACAAGCCTGCGTAACTTTTTTCTTTTACGAATGAAAACGTTTTTACTTGCTTGAGCGCGCAGGCATGCAAGGTATAAGCGCAATGTTTTAAAATAGTATGGTGGAGTGTTCTGCAGTGGGGGAAAAAAGAGGCAACATTTTGGCTGGTATGCGAAATGAGTGCAAAAAATTTTAACTTGACGCCGGAAAAATAAAGAAAAAGAAATCTTCGGGAAGATGAAACACGTAACGTAACTGCATCGCCCGTTACTCAAAATAAGTGGTGCGTGAGTACGTTACCCTGCTACGGTTTTGACACTATAACGAGGACGTTACTACATTCTAGAAAAAAATAATGCCTTACCGGTAACCCAGTTGCTGGTAACGATGTGAGACGAACGGCGCAGAGGAAAATACTGCCCAGATTTTATCCGTGACCGGAGCAAGGGGTCGTCAGGGGACCGACTGAGAGTCGTTAAAAAGCCATAAAAACTATTCCGCTTATTATTATTAATTCAGGGCTGGGTGTTGATTAAAAAGGTTAACCCGATTAATCGCCACCCTTTAATCGATTAAGTAATCAAAGAATCGATATCGGGTACATTTCCATACATAATACTTTATTAAAAGTCACAAATGATATTATTAATATTATTCTGTTTTTTTTTTTGCTTTTCCATTTGCTGAATATGCGATAAGCAATATAGAATTTCGATTATCAGTCAACCTCCATGTGTAGTTGAGAACAGTTCGAAGAAACACTGACAGAATATTACTTCAGCTGTATGAGGCAGAGTTTCATCTCCGGGAAATGCGAACCCCTCTGATTGTTCACAACGGTCTTCGGTAAAGTAAACGGACACTCGCTGAAGTGGCCGGGACGCCGTGTAACCTTCTCCACTTGTCTGTAGTTACAAATCTCGCCCCTACGGTTTACTTTGGGTTAAAAGTCTGACTAAAGTTTGCTCCATCTTACAGGCGCACTCGTTGTCGTCTGCGTGGGAAAGCGCTGAATATGTACTTTCTTTTGGTGCGTCAAGATTGTACCAATAGCCGGGTTGAAAAATTAATCGCTATTAAAGCATTTATATGATTATTCGGTAGGTTAATTGATCAATTGCCCAGCCTTTATTATTATTACTATTTATTTAAGAGAAGGAGCTCTTAAAGGGGCCCTGCAAGGACTTTTTGACTGGTTTTTTAATTTGCACCGAACCTGAGCGCACTGAACTCTGAAACACTCGGGTTCACTTATTAGAGGCGGGGGTAGCATCCCACTCTGTGCACCAATTGCTACTGCAAATAGCGTTAAGCTTTAACCCGTGGCCAGAACAAGCGCACACGTGCTCTACATTACCGGTTCGAGCCGTCGATCTTTGATCACAGCCGCGCTCCGAGGCTGGCACTTGGCAGTGCTCAGAGCGCATGCCGCAGTGTGCTCCGGAGATGGCTAATATTCGGCGATCTCCGTCACCGCACGGATTAATCCCGAACGCGAATCCGAACATCCTCCGACGGATTGCGAATACCGAGCACGGCGATCGACTCGGCTCGTTGACTTCCGAGTTCGGCCGGACTGAGGAATAACCGTCCAGCTTGTGGGAACAAAACGTGAGATCTAACTAAGACCAGATCGTTCAATCAGGGCAAAATATTTGAATGAATATTTACTGGAAGTTTCTCGTTCCGTTCCGTCCAGATGAGTTGGGCAGAAACAAACGTCGGACCTGACTAACACGTTACAATTCTTCACGGTTTCACATTTCTCAATCGGGCTTTTATTTATACTCCATCAATTTGAGTTGGGCTGGGTTAGGCAAAGACAAGCGGTGAGCCTGAATAAGATCTGATCTGACATTTGTTCAGGCCCAATTCTACGTGTAAGAGGGTGAACTGACGTTTTTATAAGGTTTTATATTATGTATATTCGCGTGAAACTAATTAAAGCCTCCCAGACTCGCCCAAAACACGGAGCTGCAAGCATCGCTGCAGCCGTCTTCTGTGGATTTGAGGAAAGCCACGCTAAACAACAAAAACCACAACAGAAAATAATTCTCCCACGTCTATGGAGTAAAGAATAAAAAGGTAGAAACAATTCTGAGACTATAGCTGATGGATTTTCATCGCCGTCGAAAACCCGAGACCGAAGAAGAGATAAAGTATAGAACACAGCAGAAGCTTGTCATGCTGTCCTTATACGCGTCCGGTCTCAGGCTTTCACAACAATGAATAACGAATAATGACTAATAAATAATGAATGATGATATAATGAATAATTAATGACGAGAGCAGCTAAACACCTGTTCCCAAAGTCGCCACCTTCGCGCTGCCACCTGTGCTCGCTGCATGCTGCACCATGAAGCATGCAAAACATCACCTGCAAGGTCTGTACCTCTGCTCTTTCCTAGCTTACTGTGCAGGAAAACACCGGAATCGCGCATTGCATTACATACGGTTGACAGGCTCGACCGACTTCCAACTCGTCGCGGCCAAACGAACGCGCCTAAACCTTCCCACTGCTTTCTTTCTCCGTTCTCGTGTCGCTCGATCTCTTTCTCCTTCGGGACCGCTCGATGTGAGCGCCCGGGTATTTGCCGAATCTGCTCCCGCCTTTTCCAACCTGATGGGTTGCTCGCCGTCGTTTCGCTTTTGACATCTCCGGCTAAACCATTGAAGCACAGTGAATGCGGCCTGATCCTCCACTTTTTTTTTATCTGCGTGTAATTCGTTTAGGCGGTAATAGAACACGTATACGAAGACGACGATCGCCCTGACAATGCACTTTTGGCGCTGCCTGATTCACTCTATTGAATCGTAGCGTTGGCTGCAATAGGACTTCAATGTAGTATTTATTTATTTATTGTTTATTTACGCGTACTGCGTAGCCCCGGTTGGGGCTCTCTTTCAAGGTGGGGGCTAAAGAAAAGTGCGATCGTACAAAGATTTAAAAAAATAATACACACAACATAAGACGACATAACCATCGACATCAACCGCCGTCGACGTCACACAAAAATTCATCGGGCGATAGTGATCGAATATTTCCGGGTAATGAGTTCCAAATTTCAATTGTTCGGGTAAAGAAACTCTATTCAAAAATATCGGTACACGCAACAAAAAAAAAGAAAAATGATGAAATATTTAAGTCGTGGTGGCACTCGTAGACGTCGCAGTGGAAAAGTTTAGATATTAACCAATTGAGGTGAAACGAGATGAGTTAATTATAAAGTGTAGGGGAACTTCGCGGATTCGACGACGACGACGAGCAAAGAGGGGGACTCGGCCAGGCACGTATCCAGGGGGTTCGGGGAGTGATTTCGGGGGGGGGGGCGTCGGGCCGCCGCCCCCCCCCCCCCGAAATCTTCCATTCTGCTGGGGCCCCTCCTCTCCCCTTCCCCTCATACAGCTCTTGCCGCGGCGCGCGCCCCCCCCCCCCCCCCGAAACAAGATCCTGGCTACGTGCCCGACTCGGGCCCAATGTTGTAACGCTACAGGTGGGCGAGAATTCCTTGTCATGGTGGGTAAAAATTAAACGTTCTGCTTTCTTCTGGATTCACTCGAGGTTGTTAATATCTGATTGTTTATAGGGATTCGAAACGATTGAACCATACTCGATGATAAGGCGGATTAATGTTTTATATGTCAGAAGTTTAGTATCTCGCAGGGGCAACGCGTAAGGTACGCCTACAGGTAACCGAGCTGTTTAGTGCTTTGCTACATGTTTGGTCAATGTGTTTAGACCAAGACATGTGCGTGAAGAAAAGTTCAAGTTACTTGCATTGCAAATACTCTTTGCAGGAAGGAATCGGTAAATGAAGTAGTGGACAAGGAAGGAGATGAACTCTTAGAAAAGGACAGGAGGACGGTTTTAGAGAATCACATACTCATTTGCCAGGTGTTACACCGCGTGCAGAAGCTTTGAAAAGAATTTAAAAAAAGTATGATCATCCGGGGTATGATCATACTATCCGGCAGTATGATCAAAAGTATGATCAATCGTGTTATACAGAACGCGGTCGTCAGCGTAGAGGCGTACGGGGCAAATCATTAATGTATAGCAAAAAGACAAACGGACCAAGAACTGAGCCTTGCGGGACACCTGATGACACATCGTTACTAGAAGGCTTGGACGAATTAAAACATACATACTGTGAGCGATGAAAAAGAAAACTAGATATCCAGTTAACCAGGGAATGGTTGTTTAGTATAACACTGAACTTGTGCGAAAAGTTTAGAGTAAGGAACCGTGTCGAAGGCCTTGGATAAGTCTATGAATATTGCGTCCACTTGGTTACCAATGTCGATAGACCGAGTGATATCGTGAGTGAAATCAGTTAGTTGTGAAATGGTACCGTGCCCACGACGAAAGCCAGACTGTAAATCACACAAGATGTTGTTAGTTTCTAGATATTCCATTTATGTTTGTAGATAATATTTTGATTATTTTTTTAATAATTTGCACACATGGGATGTTAGGGAAATCGGTGTGTAGTTCGACAACGAGTGAGGGTTTTCACATTGAAAACAAAATGGAAGAACTTTTGTAACTGGTGCATACTTCACCTCCTGGTCCCCGTGCGGCGTCGGTCACTTTGACTTTCTGCTTGTACGAGCGATCGTCGCGACAAGGAACATTTTGACTGGCGTGCAAAAGGATATCATCGTAGGAACTGGAAGCGTGATGCCCTTTCATTTCCTATAGGTGAACAGGGTGGACAGTTTGCAGAGCTGCACTACGAGGACAACTACTACAACAACAGCTCTCTCTCTCTCTCTCTCTCTCTGTCTCACGCACGCGACTTTGATAGCGCTGGGCACAACTTGCGAGGCGTAGCAGAGATTTTGCGAACCCTTCGGTTGCACGAAAATGTCAAGTATGTGACACGGAGACATCGCGTGCCGACTCCGAACGCAGAAATCTTTCACGGTAGTCGCTTTTACGCTAACGTCATCATTGTGATGTGGTCAGTGTTGCGATGAGAAATTGCGAGGGAAGATTGTGAATAGAAGAAGAAATTCCTCTTCAGAGATTTCTCGCGCATGTTTGTGAGCTAGAACTGCCGGTCCAATGAGCGTCTATTACCTCAAACGTCAAATTAAAAAACAAAAAAAAATACTTGAAGGCGACATGACAAAGTAGAAAATTTAATTCTTCAAAGTCACGCTAAGATGTATAGTTTACTGGTATTTTTGGAGTAGGAGTTGAACCTTGAAAGTCGACGCCAATAAAGAGCGCGCTGGAACATACGTGTACAAGTCAGTATTTTTAGAAATAGTTACACACCATTTTTTTTTAATGACTCATGCGCGGATTTTTATGGCACGGAAGACTTAAATATGCGTTTGAACAAAACCAAGTTGTTTATTCGCGTGCACTAAATATCATCGTCTATCGAACATATATAGCTTGCAATAATTTCCTTGTCGTCCGATTTTCACGTGATTTTCGGGACCGTTTTTTGCACATCCGTTTGAGTCTTTCAAGCGAAACTTTCTGGATCTCAACACGTCTTCAGTGTACACAGGGGGTTGGTGCCGCCCTGCGGAGTAATGTTTTTACAACCTATCAAAACACCGTGGACAAAAACAAACACTGCGAGGAATACCGTCGCGAGGGAACGAGCTGGCTTATGATATATGGCGCAAGACCCTAGCGCAGCAGCAGTGGTATTGCAATCCCCTGCGCTAAAATAAAATCCATAAAAAGAAAAAGGAACGTTGCGGTGAATAAACCCAGCCAAGAACGTACTTGTTACTGATTGCGTCACGGACTTATAGTCTATATATGCGTACAACGCACTTGACGGACATTCGGAAAGCTCGATTCGCAGACGCACCGACCAAATGCACTTTTAGAAGCCATTATTACCTTTCAGGCTCTTCGACTTGTGACAAAGGAGCATCTGTATACAACGCACGGTGTGTGCCGTGATGACTTTATTAAAGCGATAGCTTTAAAGGGATGGTGAACCGAAATTTGGATTTTAGAAAAACAATGGAGGAGATGTAGGCGGGACGCTACAATCCTCTACAACACTACTCGTAAGGCGATATCTCGAATGGACGGCCGTATTTTGAGAAAAAGAGGTCGAGACTGAACAAGGCCGACGAGGCGCGTGACGTCAAGATACCTAGTTTCCTCCTCTCTTCTCTTCCCTCCCTCAAGGCGGCGAGGCGGAGAAGACGCGAGGCCGTTCCCTCTCCTTCTCGGAGAAACATGACGTCAACAAACCTGCCAAATGCACCTCCTTTTCTTGAAAAATACGGTCATCCGTTCGAGATATCAATGCATGAGTGATGTTTTGGTGTTTGTATACCATCCCGTTGCACGCTTCTGCCGCGTGTTTTGTGGAATCCAGATTTCTGTTCAGCATCCCTTAAATGGCAATCCTCCACGTATAATTCTTGTTCGTATTGGTCCGACCGCACGACGTCATGGTTTCACGTGACGTCACAATATAGCGTGACATCACAGTGTCACGTGACCTGCCCCTACGATTTCCCCGCTTAATCTAGCGGGGGAAGTACCTCCGCCAAGTTCAAAGAGGAGGTGCTGCCTGCTAGTGTAAAACCCCACCAAAAAGTGATATCGCCCTTTATTGCATTTAACGGAATGTCTGAGCCAGGCGAGTTCTATGGCTAAAATAAATCATAAAATAAAATAATAAACAAAGCGGGGCTTGCGAGGACTGCTCAGGGATAAGAAATGCCACTGCTTTTATGTTGGTAATCACTGTTGCTAATTTTTTTGTGTGTGTTTTTGTATTCTGGTTAGTGGTGCTGGGTCATTAATTACCGAGTTATTTAGCGAGTTGTGCTGCGCAAAATATACTCACAAGTTTTTAGGCAATTTAGTTAAACCAAAATTCTTAAAAGCGCCTTTTTTTTTTTAACGACTTCCTGTGCGCCGACGTTAAACGGAAACTTACACGGTTCTCCAGTTGAGGAAAAAACACATAAATCGTCTTCATTTGGCCTCCAGGATCACGGATATCGAGATTATTTTTCAATTTGGTGCACAGAGGCTTCAGAAAATCATTTTCAAAGTACCACTGACGCCCCTCCTTCCCGGAGCGTGACGTCATGTCTAGATTTCTCGGACTCTCCGCTCTCGCGCATCTTCAGCGCCTATCAAAGCTATGCACGCGCACTCTTGCTATTTTCAAAAAGAGTCAGAAAAAGACGTTACGACTGATGTCAGTGCGGGGGATGTATACATGGCAAGCTTGCAATTGCACACGCTGCCCACACGAGCGACACGCGGTTGGCGGCCGAAAGATCCTGTTTATGACGTAACGACTGGTCGAAGGTCTTTCACGTTTTCTCGCGTTTAGTTAAATCTTCGGGGAAAGCGAACGTGATTTTCAAATTGACGGTATAAAAATACGCCAGAATTCACCTCTAACTCGTTTTTGTTTTAAAGTCTCCAGCTTCTCTTTAACAGCTAATTCCTAATAATTAAAAAAAAATATTTGCCGACGGGCAGACAGGGCTAAATCGAAAAGTAGCGCTGTGCCCCTTAAATTAGATAAAGTTCCTTGCCAGTGAGCCGTGTAAAAGATCTTTGAGACGTTCACGCCTTTAAAGAGTGCACGATATTGAGTAATTGGATATTAATTGGCCTCGGCCTTTCCCACGAGCTTTACTGGCACTAGTGGGACTCAAGGATACTCGCACGCAACGCCACTGGCCAAGAAACTCCTTGGTTGCGGTGTAATTTCAAGGACAAAAGCGATCATTTTCATTCACATCTCCTCCTGTGCAACATTTGATGACGTAAAGTGGGGACCGCAGTACACCCATATGACGATATTTGAATGCGGTCTCAGTGATTGGACCCGAGCATTGCGTGGGCACTCGATTTGGGCTCGTGATAATTACTAGCTCGAGAAGCATTCGGGTAGTGGCCCGTGTCCAATCGCTGCAACGACGACAATAGCCGAGCCATAACAGTGTCTGGAACTCAGCGCGTGTCCTGTGCTTTGCCAACCCCGGCGCGTAACAAGCTATGATCACACATTGGCGGCATATAATCGGCTCCAGATCACGTGGCCGCTTGTTCTGGTTGCGAGTTGAGGGGGCGAACGCTGCTCGTTTTTCTTTAATTTTTTCTCTGGAACTTCTATTGCGTGGGGTGAAAAACGAACGCGTTTCATCGCGTCATTAACGTCAGGGATCCAGTTCTGGCGTGTCACTTGCGCAAAGCACAAAAATTGTTGCATCGCCCCTTTAAATACAGTACGCACCGGTCATATCTTGCACTCTCCGATCTCACGCATAACAATGCCGCGGGTAATAAATCTGACAGTTGCCTGAGGAGACAACGCAGAAAACACCTGGGCTGTCACCGGACCACTACGGGATTCATCGCGGCACGCAAATGAGAATGCGGCGAATGATAGCGCGCGCCTACGCTGGAACGGATGTGCTTTCACCCGGTGGAGTTATTGCGATGATGCTAGAGGTTCTACTGGCGCTGAGTGGCCATGCGACTGCCGGGAGGCATATTGCAGCTGAATCAGCGACCAGTCTCACTCACCGCGGTAGCTCCTGTGACATTCGCTATGGCCGAAAACGCCCGTGAGATTTTGTCCTGCGTCGGACAACGACACCAGCTTGGGTTACTAGCGTCCTCGTTCGGCGGTACGAACGTTCCTGTTGCCAGGAGCGTAACGTCCGTCTGCGTACAGTCGCTTCATCACTGAACCAGTGCAAGGCCAAGGGGTCGCGGCGGGGCGTCTGCGCGAAAGGGGGGTGACTGCGCTAGGCGACGTTACCGTCGGGGGGGGGGGTCGCCGCGGGCCACCGCCCCGGGTCCCGGGTGCCGGCGAGCCCTAGTGGGACAATTTGATTGGTAATCTGAGCGAGTTAGGCTTCCTGTATTTCAGGGCCCAGACCGCTGGTCCATGGCAAGCAGTAAAAATGAGCGATGGCCGCAGCAAAGTAACAATCACGGTCTGTCGAGTGCGTTCACGGCTTTGCTAGGCATTCCGGTGGCGTTTACTGATATTCCGCTATTAATCTTGCACACGCCTTCTGTCACTGGATTGCAAAATGACTACCGTCGTGCATCTTTACGATCTGTTAGAGATATAGTCCGTGGGCTACGAAAGGTGTCTTTATGATTTCCGTGAATGGGCGACGTTCATCAGGCATCTGTTCGCGGGCAGGCTATTAGGCCAATCGACTTTGGCGCGTGCGGGTGATGATTTGAACGCAGTACAAGCATCTCTCGCATCATATTCAGAGAGCGGACAGAACAAAGCTGTTATTTATTATGAATCTGACTACACCATGTGGCTTTCAATTTATCTTTGATCATCTGCATGCACAAGGAGAGGTTTCATCCAGTGTTACTTAGTTCTTTTGCCGTCTCTCTTGGTTTTCCACGTCCTTCTGTTCATGTTGAAAGCGCCGACGCCGTGTTCGCGCTAACAGTGCCCCAGTGCACATAAATACACGCATAAATGGCTTCGCACTCACCGTGCCACGAATTTCAAACAAAGACGACAGTAACTGACCGACTGTTTCATGCTGTGTGACTGAGAGGATGTTCCATAGCTACCTAGTACCTGCGAATTATTCGATGGTATCTGTGCCTGATACACCGAGCGCAGAGGAAGGTTCTGCACTCGCGTTTTCGCGACGAGATGCATTACCGGAAGTCAATTTCGGACTGGTTGCCCGTCAATCTGCAGCACACCAGCGCCAGTTGAACTTTAGCGTACGTTATTGACCCGCTCCACCACGCCGACCACGTGGATCGTCACCGACCGACGCCACGTTTTTCAGCTGAACGGGCGGCTATGTGCGCAGACATTGCGATCTAACTCTTTCGCTTCGCTTTACCACTGATAGATGGCGCATGGCTCGAGCATGACTAAAATTCGGCAATTTCCGCCACATCGCTAATTATCCAACAAGTGTGGGGTCAGAATATTCTTTAACAGAAACTTTAAGAAACATTCGCCGGCAATTTATTGTTTATGATCGCGCTGTTGGTGGTGACTCTGATCCGGTAGGCGATGTGAATTTGGCTGACGTGCCGCCGCGTGGCACCGCGGATGCATCGCAGTGAAAAAGGCAGAGAGCGGATGGATCCGAGACTCTAAGCAACGTTACCAGAACCACTCAGTTAAACTGCCATAGAGCCTGCTCTGGTGGCGGCCTGATCCGTACTCGAGAACCAAGCCACGTCGATCGCAATGCTGCCATTTCTCCCGCAGCGTCCACTCCAGGAGTGCCGCACGGCTGCACGTCGAGTCGGGCAAGGGCTGGTGACGCCATCTCGCAGGGCCATCCGCAGTAGCTATGTAGCAACTTTCATGTTTCAACTCGTCGCTAAAGGGTGGCGCTGTTATCGTATTTAGCTCTGGTCTCGTGACGCCAACGGCCCAGGTTTCAAGGGTGAGTTTCCCAACTGAGAGTTTTAGTAACGTTGCCTGGAAGAAACGCGGATGCAGTCTTCGAGCCTAGAACTACTTTTTGTCGCGGACGGCGCTGTTGCTGTGGCGGTAACGAGGCCTCCGTGGCCTCGACCATGGAGTGTTGTCACGTGCTTGCAACTCCTTGCTCCGACGCCCTTATTAGGTCGAGAGGGCCGAAACCCCACAGTTCGCCAAGTTATTGTGAAACAGAGTATAGAGGGCACGCAGTTTTGAAAAAAATCTATTGAGTGGCCATCTTCATGCAATGACTGGATATGCGTCAAGTTACTGATCGTGCAATGTCCAGTGGAACCACGAAACATTTCTTGTCGCTTTGGCTATGGACCTTTTTCGTGCACTCTTGTTCCCAGCCACCTAATAGGCGCATCAGGTATGGGCGACGAAAAAATAATAAAACGTTCCAACCTGTAAACAGTAAAAGAAAATAGAGGAGTAACAAAACGAGAATGTGTGACGGTTACGCTTATATCCTAAGTGTCTTCTATTGGCGTGGCGACGGCAAAATAATGTTTTCGCCCATACTGGAAGTGACGACGATTCAAGATGGCGGCGCCCTTGTGGAACTCGACTTTGTTACGTCACGGTGCGGTGGTGGCGCGTCGAGAGCGCGTCCGGTCTGGGGCTGTGGGCGGAAGTCACCATAAATACGTGCATCCCTGCGTTGTTAAAACACGAAAACCAGACAAAAATTTTTTGTTTGTCAGGGAAACGCCACGAATGGGGTTGTACCAAAGAGTCGAGGAAGGTTTGAACGTTCTCCCGGACGCGGTTCGTTCGAGAACGTAGATATATGCCGTGAAAAGAGAAAAACAGACGCCGTCGGACTTCGACTTCTTAGGCGGGGGGCACTTTAGGGTTGAATTCACGGATACTGTGGTCGTCAGGATTTATTTGTTTTGTTCCAACATGAACGCGGAAAAACCGTCAAGTTGTACGGACCCGCCGGGACCACGTTCAGTGCGTCTTACAAGTTCAGGCGGCCGCCCGATCGTTCGAACTGTCGTCTGCTCCTTCAAACGTGTCTGCTTGTCGTCTGCTCTTTCAGGCGACACCGGTCCGTGTAGACCAAACGTTGGCCCGGTAATTGCGATAAGAAGTAAGTGCAGGCTTCAAAAGACTTTTAAGTTTGAAGTTGGTTGCACTCTCAGAAAAAAAGGGTGTATTATTACACCGCTTTTGGCCACATATAATGCACCCCGAAATTTCGAATTTGACGTACAGTCACCTATAATCGAGCAGGCGGCCCCAAATTTTACGAGGGGCTTAATAGCCGTGCAGTGCAACCTATTAAGTTAGCTAATGTACACGTATTATTGACTACAAAAAAAGATTATCGGAGTTTTCTTGGCCCTACTGCAAAAACTCCGTGTTTTCTTCTTTGGTCTTAGATACATACTTTAGCAATTTGATAAGTTATGTCTGCACCGTATCAAGCCCCTTGTAAAATTTGGGGCCGCTTGTTCGACTACAGGGCGCTGTACGTCGAAGTGGTTGTACGGGGTGTATTATGTAGGGACAAAGGGGTAGTAAGGTGATGCCCGTTCCAGGTGTGTGGGGTAAGCAGGCTCTGGTGTATGCAGTGGTACATACCTGAGAGATGCATGATCAAGCGTTACCAAGTGGCCATCACCGACTTGCTATGCCTGATTCAGCTTGGTCCGATTCTGCTTGCGATTTTCAGTATCGACGTCGACCACCTCAGCTACGGCTCACGCTTTTGCAGCCCGAGCGACGTCACTGACTGAAAACAGCGAACAGAATCTCATCATGCGAATCAGGCTTAGCGTCCATTCTGCGGCGTCCACGCGGAATGAATCGCCGCATGTCACATCATTCACGCGAAGTTTTGCGGTGTAACGAGCCTCGGTAATTTCGATGAGGCTGCTAAAGTAGTCAGACATTGCCAGGAAGACGTAGAATCAACAATTCCAACGTGAAAAAACAGCACGGGGACTCACACCGACGCCGACACATCGCATTTCAATGGTTTGTTTATGGGCGACGGCGAGCTTGTTGCCCACACTCCATCGCGCATGCGCGGCGCCGGTGGCGTTCGCATGGGGCGCTCGGAGTTGCTTTTAATCATGAGTCTTAAAGCGAACCTTCCGCTGCAAAATGAGCCGGAAAAATCGGCAACTGCTAAAGAAAGCTCAAACCTTTACCGAATGTGCACTTCAGCTGGTCAGTTTTACAGTCTGAAATTTCAAAGCGCAGCTCTCTTCCTGTAAAATATTAGAAAAACAAAAAAAGTCCAAGGTCAAGGTTGGGTGCGTTCGCAGACGACCGAGTTAGCGACGCTATTTACAAGTAGCGCCGTCTCCCGATAGGCGCAGCGAGCACACAACAAAGTGCGTCGTCTGCTCGCCGCGCCCATCGGGAGATGGCGCCACAAGTAAGTAGCGTCGCTAACTCAAGCTGCGAACGAGTTTAACCTTGACTTTGGCAACTTCTTTTCGCTCTTATGTTTTTACAGAACAAGCAAAAAACTACGCCTTGAAATTTCACACGGTAAAACTCATTCGCTCAGTGAACATTCGATGATAGTTTCAGATTTCTATGCGCTGGCGTTGATTTTTCGGCACAGCCACAGCAAAGTAACACCTACAATTCACACAAAAAAAAAGTTTATTTTTTATGATGCACGAGGAATGAGGGTGACACTTTTCTTTTGGAGAGACATACTCGCATTTTAAAGCCAGACAAATGACTCGAGGGAGAGTCAGATAACACATCATACAAAAATCTTTCCAGAAACAACAACGACAAAAAAAATAACAAAAAAAAACCCTAACAAAACAAAATGAAAATCACGATAGCGGTGCGCTATGTAGAAGTGATGGAAGTAGCTTGACGCACGACAACCGATGTCCGCGATGCTTTTAAGCATAAATCATCGCCTTCATCGACCCCAGAGCGACAGGGATGACATGGAAGAAAATATAATAAAAACAGAAACACGACTTCTCGCGCGGATCACTGATGACAGCGGGCAGGTCGTTCGTCAAGGTTGAGTTTCCCGTGGAGGACTTTGCTTTCAGCTCTTCCGAGAAAACTTATCTTGCCCGAACTCAAGCCTCTCCAGGACACTTCTTTTACTTTACTTTTTTCATCGCATGACTCGGGTTCGGTATTACCTTATCACCTGAATTTCTTTGACACACTCAATATGCTTCGGGGTGTTTTGTTTGTTTTTCTTTTAATAGAGGGACATTAGTACATTGGTGCGATCCTTACTTCTTCTGAGGCTGACAATAATCCTAAAGATAACCCAGACCCATATGCCTTTGGAAACTAGAGATATCAACGCATGCAGTAGTATTTTGGCACTACCACGATATCGGTACTCCTACTAATCCGGGAGGTAAAAATAGTTTTGAGTTTAGGTTCATTCAAGAGAGGTGCCTGGACGCAACGTTACAGTGAATGGTTGCTGTTAAAAGGAAAACGATCGAAAAGACGGGAGGGAAACAAAATAAGAATAGATAAAACCACGGTGTTTGCGGTTCACGTGTCTTTCTTTCTGGTCTTCTTTAACATTTTATACTTCTTTTTGTTTGCTTTTTAGCCGTAGGTCAGTGGTAACCGGTTCGACTACTCCAGCCTTCCTTGTAAATGTGACGCGACACGTTTCAGATATGTAATAGTGGAGTCACTTTGTGGCTTCTTTTTACTCTCATCTGCTTTTCTGGCTCAGCTATGAAGTTAATACTTAGATTTATTTTGTGTACTGAAAACAATTATTTTCTGTACTGCGCAGTATTATCCCGAGCGTGTGTTTTTGTTGTGTGTGTGTTTTATATGTTACACGCTCATCCCTCGCGTAGAGAGTCTTCAAAATGCCGTTTCGAAGTAAATATTAAAAAAATGAAAATAAAATTATTAGAAACCTCGACTGTGTGATTTGCCAATCAGTGCCTTAAAGGGCCCCTGAAAAAAAAAGTTTTTTTTTTTTAACCAGTCTGGTTGGGACACAGCGTGTAGATTGCAGTGATCGGTTCTTTCTCCAAGTGAGTCTGTGGGAAAGTAGCCGCATCTGTTTTGTTAGAGTGTGCGCTTGACTCATATAGCCAGGCATGTACACGTTACTAAAATAGAGTAACAACCACGTCAATAATTATGCTCGTTACTCACTCAAAGAAGTGGCTGAGTACAGAGGGTTGGACGAGCCCGTTGACGTAAACTAACCGCCGGCACTCTTCGCTTCCCCTTTCCAAACCAAACGAGGTTTGCTTTGTCGAGCTCCCTCGGCCATGTCTGTCCTCGACCTTCCGTTTTTGTTTCGCTTTCATTATGTTAGTTACCAAGTGCGTTACTCGTTACCGCGATTCAGAAAGGGAAACCGGCTTGAAAGTGTTGTCAGTGCGGGTTCTCGTCACCCTGAATATGTCGCTTTTGTAAAGCCGTAGCCGCTTCGAATACCTGCACTTTAAAAAGCCTGTGCGTCTGGCTTTTCCCGCACAACACTCGGAGAGCCAATCACCGCAACTTACGGAAGCAGCTCAGCGAATAACGATGCCGAAACATTGGTTTACACGAAAACGCACTCTGAGTTGTGACACAGTTAAATGCGCAAGCGTGACGTTTCCAATCGCTTAAGGTAAAACTCACCGTGCATGACGTTTTTGGTGCTTTTGGATTACTATAACTTTCTCGTCTATGTATCCTACAATTATAAATTTAATGTCAAATTAAGGAGCTTTTTTTTCTACGATACTTTAATGTCTCGATATTACGATTGTTTCCAGTTGTTAGTTAATTATTCAGCCTTTAACAGACCACAGTCTCTTATATTGAAAAAAAATGAAGTTTTCTCGAGTTATAACGTTCCATCGTCCACGCTATTTTACTTGAACGTTCGAGCGCCTGCAAGTTGCGGTGATTGGCTCTCCAAGCGTTGTGCGGGAAAGTAGACGCACGGGCTTTTTAGTGCGTGTCGTCGTTAATGATTCGTCGCTCCTTAACGTTTAATTCATAGCTGTGGCTATACTTATACGCCTTGCGCGCGCCTTTTTGTTGTCTGTTTAGACTTTCCTTCGTCGCGCAGCTTGCAGCACGAGCTGCGGTGAGGTGTAGGTTAGGTACTTGTGTTCAGTGTTGGCCTTAATGCGTTACGAGTAGGCGGGGCACTCGATCGATTAGCCTTCTGATTAATCGACTGATGCTGCAATCGCGATTAAAATTGTTTTAACTGGTTAAATTTTGACAAACAAAAAAGAAGTAAAACGTCAATGCTTTCCTGACGCAGACGTGGACGAGTACACAAGCACGAAGGCAAACTTTAGGTGAAATTTGACTTACAGGAAACTGTAGGGGTGGAGATTTTTAACTCCAAGCAAGTGGAGAAGGTTATAGTTGTAACGCCGTGCGAGTGACCGCGTTTAGTGCAGCGGATTTCTATAGTTTTCGTACAATCAAAGGAGTTCGCTGTTGCCGGAGAATAGCAACGAACCTTTTCGCCCCTGCGGTTGAAGTAATGTTTTCTTGCGGGGGGGGGTATTTGGCTGTTCCCAATAGACCGATCTCACCAGCCAGTTTGACTACGCCACCGCTGCTGCAATGCATCGAGGGTCCTTTAGTCTTTTTGCGGGTGCGACAACCTCGTTGGAGCTCGCGTATAGTATGGAGACACGTGTCTTCGCGTTCACGGCCGTCTGCCTTCTTGTAGAACTAAAGCTATGGCGGCTTTACGCATGCGCCCAACGCTTAGTGAGATCGGTCTAGTTACTGAATAAAAAATCCGAAGTTGCACATTGCCCATTTATCACATATTCAATTAAAGACAACATATATATATATATATATATATTAGGGCTGGGCGTCGATTAAAAATTTTAACCCGATTAATCGCCACCCTTTAATCGATTAATTAATCGATTAATCGGTTGCGTTTATTTTTATAAATAATATATTAAAAAGAATGCAACAACTCGTCTTGCCTTTGAAGACTTATTTTACTCTCTGTTACACGGCGCAAAGGACATTTAGAATTGAGGATGCATATAGTTCAACAATTCAAAGACTCGCTTTTTTTTTTGCTCCAGCTCCGAAGAGAAAGAAGTTTATCCACATTCTCCGACAGGAAGACAAGAAGTCAGGGCTTGGGTGATGCTTTCTTCTTTTTCAGAAAAAGGGGCCTCGATGAGAAGCCGTTGATTGTTCTCTGCGTTTTGGCGGATGGTCCTTGCTGCAGCGGCGTACATGGGCACTTCGCTCGTAGGTGATACTGAAGCGAACTTACGCTTCCACTGTAGGAAAACGGCTTTTTGCAGATGATGCAGTGGACTTCCTTCGAGTTAAAAACTTCACCACTAGAGTTTACTTTAAACCCAAACTTTCCAGCGAGATTGCCTTTCATACTCGTGAACTCGTCCATTTTTACGGGCCGAATACTGGAATAAGTAACCATGGCGTTGTTTGCTTCCGAGCTTGTTTTTCTGCTTGTTTGTCTTGCCTGGGCAGGATGTGTAATAGATCCTCAAGACGTGAAGTTTTGCGGTCGCGCGGGGATCAATTGCGGGACCGGCTTGTTCGTCTGGCCTCGGTATAACTGTAATGTATATCCTGGAACACGTGACGCTTCGCGAGCGCTAGAATTGAACCTTGCTCATAGCACCTGGCTGGGAACGGAAAACCGCTTGGGACAGAACGACCGGATACACGCCCCGCAGCGTTTTCTTTAAGGGAGGGGGGGGAGGGCATGAGTCACCCCTAGTTCGGCCAGGTCGTCCAGGATAGAGCCATGCGTGTGTTGTTGGGACCGCGTGGTTGTCCGGCAACTTGGTGTGCGGCAGGGAGCCGAGCCAGGGCAGGAACTCATGTGGAAGCCGGAATCGGGAAGGACCAGGGAGCAGGAGGGGTGTCTCTTAATAACTCTTTATATGTACATATGGACAAGTTTACATCATCTAACGGGAGAACACTGGAGAACACTCGAGAACACTATGAGAACACATTGTAGCAGCGGCCTGCTGCTCATTTTATAATGTCACATGTCCCCAGATCCCTAGTAGGGAATCCCCATCGTCCCTGCCTTGACCAAAACGGCGTGGTCAGTCTTCGCCACGTTCAGGCACGCCCCTTCCCTCTCCCTCACACACTGCCACACGCGTCACGCACACCAGGGCCAGACGTCCTTGGCCGCGGTGTCGCCGGTCAATCGTAGCGGACAATGGTGCCATCGAAGTCGAGGGAGGCGGAAGACTTCCATAATTGCAGGCGTCCTGGCTTCCGTGTGTTAGGGGATAATCCCATGGGCGAACTAAGCTGGGGAAATTGAGTAAAGCCTCCTCCGTTGTCGAGGACGTCCCAAGGCTGCCGGGTCGCCGTGCGTCGAGGTCAGACTGCAGAAGCAAGGAGAGGGGCCGGACGGCAAAGACGGCCAGATGACACTGGCGTGGGTCAACCCGATGATCCTTCGGAGAAGGTCACGTCGTCCCCGTGTACCAAGGTGCGTGGGCGACTCCACGGCGCCTCTCGCTCTGTCTCCGGGCGCAGCTGACCTTAGCCACCTGGCGACGATGCTCCAGGGCGTTCACCCGTGCCGGTCGGTTTGGAAGGGCAAGGTCGTCTCCGGAGGCTTTTCGCAACAGTGTCCAGTTGACTTCTTTTTGAGTACCGATTAAAAAACCGATTAACCGGTTAAAAAATTTGATCGCGATTAAAGCCTTAATCGATTAATCGGAAGGTTAATCGATCAATTGCCCAGCCCTAATATATATATATATATACACATATATATATATATATATATATATATATATATATATATACATGTGTGTGTATATATACACGTATATATGCATGTACATATATATACATATATATATATACATACTTGGTAAGCCTACGAAAGTTTGACAAATTCGATATTAAGTAAAACTACGGCTTGCACACAAGTATAAGAAATTCCGCCCGTTTTTTTGGTTCCGGGCCAGGGGTTCCATTTGATCGAAAATTCACAGTGCCCGAGATAGTTATTAGTTAATTGTTTTTGCTAGTAATTAACTTTTAATATTGATGTTTAAGGGGTCGTAGTTTCAATTTAGAAAATTGGTAGCAGCGTCGAATCGAAAACACACATAAATTGGAGTGCAGATAGAAGGCACGCGCTGCATTTTACGGCTTGAGAAACCGCACAACTTCGACGGGCGCAGAAACTGGTTCTAGCAATCGGATGCTTCTCGGCATCGGTGGTACCGCGCCCCGTGGGAGCAGGCTAGCGCAACCTGCCCCGCTGCGCCGGCGCGATGACAGCGCAGCAGAGGTTGGTTGCACTATCTCTCCACGGGGCGCGGCGCCGCCGGGGCCGAGATGGGCTGCGATAAGAAACCGAAACTTAAAAATCCGTCGAATTCGTGCGGTTTTTCAGTAGGCCGTAAGATGCTTCGCGTGCCTTGTATCGTTCCGGCAATTTGCTGATTTAGTGTTTTTCGATGATGCTGGAGCACTAATTGAAACCACGCCCTTAAACCCAATACATTAAAAAAGCTATCTGACGCAAAAATAATTAACAACATGATTATCCTGGACTTTAATAATTTTCTCTAAATAGGCCCCTGGCCCAGGCCCAGAACGACACAAGCCTTGGTGCGACGTGTAGTTTTCAGTACTATCGAATTTGTCCAATCGTTTCGTGAAACACCCTGTATATATATATATATATATATACATTTTTTTACTATTACGCATGGGAATAAAGCGAAACCAATTAACGAGATTAATGAATAGATTAGAGGCTGGCAAATAATCGGGTTAACATGTTTTAATGGCCCAGCCCTTGTTACGAGCATCGGCGTTAGCGAGTAACGGGTTACTTTATGCGGTAACATAGTACCGTATCAAGCCACATCTTCAAAACTGTAACAGGTAACGTACTTACGTTAATTCTTTCGAGTAACGAGTAACGTAGTTACATTACACGTTATATTTTCTCCCCGAGTGTTCAAAAATATTACATTTCATTTTTGTGTGTGTGTGTTTTAGGCGTCAAGTTATACGAATTATCGCATTTTCCTGTTTTTCTTCGCGCTCGCCTCGTGAGTATTCAGGTGGAACCGTAAAAAGAAAGATGAGGTACTATGGGACTTTTAGGGAACGTCTTCTGATCATCCGATACGGCATACGATGGGCCTCCGGTACAAACTGCCATGCGCTACCGCAGAAGACTCTGCATGCGCATTTCGTACCGGAGGGCCCATCGTACTGCTGTACCGGATGTGCTAGTAACTGTCCCTGAAACTTCCTCATATCAATTAAGTGTCTGCTTGGACGGTGTTTCTTAAATACGGGCCTTATGCGTACCTGTCCGTTTCCACTTATGCCTCTTTTTTATTGGCCATATTTTCGCTCTACGGCAGGTATCCCCAAACGCATTTCCCGCTGCGACCGACTCGTGGGGGCTATCCTCGAATGAAGTACGGATCCGGCGACCGTCCGCGATGAAGTAAGCAGGATCCGCGGACCTTGACGTCTCACGTAAGGAGAGCCGCGCGAGGTCGAAGGTCGACGACGACGGCACGCGCGCGGGTCAAAGTCATTAGGTCCGAAACGCGGTCAAGGTCAGTCAAGGTCGAAGCCGCCTGCTGCTGCGTCCGTTTCCTCGTTGAAGAGCGCCGTCGTCGATCTACTTCGTACAGCGCAGAGAACGGGGCACTGCGACGTGCATTTCAGAGCAGCGATTGTCGCGTAACTTTTTTTTAAATGTAATTTTCAGAAGCTGGCGATATTCGAGTACCCTATTATCACCCGCTTCCGCTGGCGTCATAGCATTACCCAATCAGAACGCAGAAGCTATGCGTGACGTTGCAGGAATTGAGATGACGTCAGGAAGAGCCGAGCTTGATTGGCTCTGATTGAACGGATAGTGGGTAGGTCCTCAAAGCAAGCCGCCTTGAGGTCTACCCACCATCCTTCAATCAGAGCCAATCAGAGCTCGATGTCTTTCTGACGTCACCACAACACCGGCAAAAGAAGCAGACGAACTTGCGCCCCGCATAGGGTTGCGCGACAGCGTTCGGCCTGATTTCGGCCCAACTCGTATTGAAAACGAGCGCTGACGTCAGCGTTCGGCGAGAACTTGTATCCAATCACGCGCTTTGTGTTTACGATGGATGGATGGATGGATGGTAATGACTATACCCTTTGTAGCGGGCGACACCGAACTATAGCCCACTCCTAGTAATCGTAGTATTCGGAAAAATGATGACCTCGACAAAGCTCGGCTAGCCCTGTGCCATGACATAAGCGAACATTGCTGACTGGGAAGTACAGCCTACCTTTCTTCATTGCCCCACGCCGCGATAAAATGTTTGAGACACATAATCTAAAAATAGCATTTTTTTCAACTTTTCTTGATTGCACACTGAAAGCCCACTCCTTATTTTTACCTAATTTTCTCTCGATTTAGGTGGGCTATCTCTCGTGGTTATTATAACAGATACTTATAAATCCCAATTTTTTTTTTTTTGCGCTCGAAGTGTGTACGTTTTGGCAAAATAACAACTGATTTCACCATGAATGCAGGAACAGGTATCTGAATTAACCACAAAAAGGGGTAAGTTAGTGACTCTCAGTAAGAAGTCGAAAGTTTATTTTTGTTTTTACTACCGTTCTTGGGGTGAAAATTAGTGTAGTAGACTTTTGTTCGCTTCGGCGTCACGGATAAAAACACACACACACACAAAAAAAAAAACGTGTCAACGAACAAGGAACATAATTTGTTGAGAAACCTCCGCTGGCGCAGCAGTGTCGGTTGTTCGTTTTAACGCGACTACACCGTGATAGATCATGTAACACCCTTAAGGATGTAAAAACGGTGTTCAAGAAAGTGGCACCAATGCCTACACCTTTTCACCGGGTGTGCGCAATGCGCCTTCCCAGAAGCCAGATTCGCCCGAGGCGAAGCTTGTGCGCATGCGTGGTGTCGACAGCAGCGCCAAAGAGGTGGCGTGACGACAGAGAGTTGAGTTGGTCTATTGTCCGATCTCCTCGCCAATAGTGAATATATAAACTTCGCGCCCTCCACTGTCCATTTTTTTTTTGCGTAAAAGTTACGGTTTTTGTCTATAAAAACTTTGATTATTCATAAACGTGAATGTATTACGCCCAAGTCCAAAGGGTAAAAAAAGAACACTATTGTACTTGTACAAAAAGAAATAAAAAAGAAAAGAAGAAGATAGCGTTAAGTTTTGAAATAAAAACAAATGAACATATCATGCGGGCTCGATGAAAATCCGTGCACTGCATTGTCGGCACGCAAGCGTGCGAGCTCGTGGGAAAAAAGGAAAAGGAAAAAGAAAAAAGAAAAGAAAAGAGAAACCCGATTTGAGCCCATAAACGAGGTCACCAAGAAAGAAGGACAGTTCGCCGTACCTCAGTTGCGCCACTTGAGCGATAGATGGCAATGTCCGCCACACCCGTTTCTAATGGATGGCTGCTCCCGAGAATCTCCGGCTCTTGTTCTTTTCGCGCGGCACGTCCGTACGAGACTCCGTTTGCCCGCCCGAAGCTAACAGTGCGGTGGAAGCTGCGCTGATTGTCGGACCGGTCGACTTTCCTGCCGGGTGGATTGCGCTCCCGCCCCAATCCAGGCGCAGAGAGTGGGGTGATCAGCTGATGAACGGGAGGCGAGTGATTGGTCCGGCGACCGGGTATAGCTCTCGTCGCACTGTCATGCTTAGGGGTCATCGAAGCGTGAAGAAGGAGGGAGGGCTCCACGGCCCATATATATATATATATATATTTTATTTTCCCAGGCGTGACGGCCGGCAAAGTTTCGTTTCTGAATGGGACGGTGTTTCCAAGTGGCGAGAATTCAGAGGTGCATAAGTATATGGAAACATCTTGTTGGACCTGTTTTTTGTCCGCCCGCTCGTCTCGGATATTATATCGCCAACATATACCTCATGTTGGCGATATAAACCGCCTTTCCAGCTTTTAGCGTCTAGGCGAAAAATGCCCAGTCACGCAGCCGCGGCAGCGTCTGGTGTTCGGCAGAAGAGAGCTATATATACTGTGCGTGATTATAACGCATTCCAGAGCCCGGTGCACGAACATGGCGGTGCGCTGAAAGTGATTATTGAAGCGGTCTACAGATGGACCCAAAATGCAGACGAATTCGCTCGCCTAGGCGACGAGCGCTCACCGAAATTCACAGCGGTCCATGTAAACCCAAAACTCAGCCGCGCGACGATTCTGACGTACAGGTGAACACTCGTGGTTCCAGCAGTCACACCGTGCAGGTATCGAAAGACCCACGCGCAGGCGCACAACGTCGCCGGTGCAGGTGCCAAAAAAAGACCACCTACGGCGCTAAAGAGTTCCGCATCCAGGTGTCAAAATCACCAGGCGCAGCTGCAGGAAGGCGCCCTTCAGCGGGTTCCAAAGTCGCCGGTGGAGGGCGCTCTTCTGTCTGCGTTGCATCGTCCGTCGAGAACAACCGCTCTTGTTTATATATAAATACGTGTGTTATAACATAAATTCGTATAAATAATAGGAGCTATTTATTTTACAATTAAAGTCAAAAGAGGAGGCGACCTCCTCTCCATTGATAGCTCTCAGCTAAACTATAAAGAGGTGAGAGGAGATTCTCCTGAACTCTTAAAGGCATGCTGAACCGAAATCTGGATTCCACAAAACACGCGGCAAAAGCGTGCAACGGGTTGCTACAAACACCAAAACATCACTCATACAGCGATATCCCAAAAGGATGACGGTATTTTTCAAGAAAAGGAGGCGCATTTGGACAGGTTTGTTGACGTCATGTTTCTCCGAGAAGGAGAGGGAACGGCCTCTCGTCTCCTCCGCCTCGCCGCCTTGAGGGAGCGAAGCGAAGAGAGGAGGAAACTAGGTGTCTTGACGTCACGCGCCTCGTCGGCCTCGTTCAATTTCAACCTCTTTTCCAAAAAATACGGCCGTCCATTCGAGATATCGCCTTACGAGTAGTGTTGTAGGGATTGCAGCATCCCGCCTACATCTCCTGCATTGTTTTTCTGAAATCCAAATTTCGGTCTATCATCCCTTTAAACTCTCACCAACTTTTATGTATGAATAAATAGGAAACATCGCGTATATGTAGAAATAAATTAAATATATTTTATGAATACCTAGAAAATAAATAGGAAATATAATATTAATATGTATAAACAGAAACAATATAGTGTAAATATGCCAAATAGATAGGAAATATAGTGTACATATGACTATATAAACAGGAAATACAGTATAAAAAATGAAAGACCTTTACAATTCTCTGTGATGCCGAATTAGAGCGCAGGTATTGAGGAAGAGGAGGGGAGGCTACGGAGGGGAGGTTATGCCCTCCTTCCCTCCGTACCCTCCTCTTCTGCTCCTCCCATTTATCGGGAGATTTTCGTTAAATTTAGCGGAAAATTTATTAACATTTTTCCGCTAAATTTAGCGAAAATTTCCCGCTAGATTTAACGAAAATTTCCCGTTACAATATAGTAAGGAAATTAAACCAGTGTTGAGGTCACGTGACGTCAATTTCCTCGCTAAATTTAGCGGGGATATTTTTCCGCTAAACATAGCGGAAAAGATTTTCCGCTAAGTTTCACGTGGCGTCAGATTCCTTCACGTGACGTCACGTGTGACGTCATTATGGGAAACGTCCCACAATGCAACGCGCGGTTACGCTGACGGCGACAGCGACGCCGCTCAACCTGGAAACGGGCGCATAAGAGCTAGTGCTCTGAAAACGGCTAAATGAACAGGAAATGTGTTACGCATAACTGAATAAGTACAATATAGCTCGTGTAAATAAAATGCCATCAATAAAATTTAAAAAAAGGTAGGCGTGGCGCAGGCAATGCAAGTCATACAAGCCCGCTCGTGACGCAACATATACCTTCGTGGCCATTTCATCCGGATGCAAGAGTGGCGCACGCAAATGAATCGTTGTTTCGTTTGTGTGTGTAAGCGGGTACGTGAGAGAGAGAGAGAGAGAGAGAGAGAAAGACGGGGCTGATGCGAGGGAAACGAGCGAGCTTTAAAGAAAACAGAGAGAGCGCGCGCGCTCTGCTTTGAGGTAGGCGTGGACCTTGACTGGGAACAAGAAGCCGCGTTCGAAATCCTCCGACTGCGCAGCGCTCCCACGCTGCCACGGGCAGCAGGGTGGAGAATCACCGGGAACAGAGAGAGAAAAAAGAAATCGAAACGATAAAAGTAGCGACGACCTCCAGCCGTTCCAGCACAAGGCGGAAGGCGGCATCGCCGTCGCCGATTTGTTGCCGATTTCTTTTCTCCTTTACATTTGTATTTACATACTCAATACCACAACTGCTTAAAGAAAAAAAAAAAAGAATAAACCACAGTAGCATTGCTTCTTCTCGGTCGTAGGATTACACGGCATGAACACAGAGTCGTTAAAACCTCGTTCGAAGGCTTTTAGTGGGCGCGTGGGCTATAGGAAAGCCGCGTGGCTTCGATTGATGCCTCGGAACTTATCCGAATGGCGCTCCCCGTGAGGGTTCACTTCGCACAAAACTCGCACGAAGCTCGATATCTTCATGGTATCCCGCTCGTCTAACTTTAACGTGTGTATTTTTGGATCTTCGAGTTTTTTCTTTATCACTGAGTTTAATTAAAACCGGGGTTACACTGTTCGTACCTGGTGCAAAAGACTGCCTACAGATTCGAACGCGAATCAGTGCGAGATCCGTGCTTTGAATGCCGCATGGCAATGAGTTCAAGGAGGAGACTTGGCACGCGGCATTCTAACCACGTGGCTCGTGTTTGTAGACAGTGCCTTTAGTATGATGTATGCGTGCAGTGTGATCCGCGGCTTTTGGGACGGTATGCCATGCAGCTGCAGAGTAGGGCAAACTGATTACGTGTTAGCACATCCATCGAGCCAGTACATCCACCGAGCCATTACATCCATCGATGGATGTAATGGCTCGGTGGATGTACGGGCTCGATGGATGTAATGACATGCGTATGGATGTAGCTGCTCGATGGATGTAGTTGCTCGTTGGATGTAGTGGCTCGTTGGATGTAGTGACTCGGTGGATGTAATTGCTCGCCCTTCCTGTTATCATGCTTAGCGTGCCATTACATCCATCGTGCTAGTACATCCATAAAAGCCAAGATGGCCGCCGTGGGGTCGCAATTATATTTAAGCCAATTTTAAGCTAATTACTTTTTTGCGTTATTCACATTCTTGTTGGATAGGGAGCCTCAGCAAACAAGGGTAAGCCACGGAACATTAGTGAATCACAATTAAATTCGAGTAGGCATTCAAACTTTTCTTTTTCTTGTCAAAAAGCGCAATAAAAAGTAAGATTATGTGCACCGTCCTAATCCTCTATTAAAGTAGTTTACTGTAAAGCGACTTAATTTTCGCGATGACCTAATATTCGCAAAAACCCAATTTTTGAGAATTTCGCGATTTGATCGAATTCGCGAAAAAATTGGTCACGCGAATAAGTCACCGCATGAATACGAATACATCGCTTATATCTCCCGTTCATGAAATTTTCTGCCCGCGAAATATTCCCGAAACCGGCACTTCACGAAATGTCGAGCCCGCGAAAATAAACTCGTTTATAATGAGTTAATTATGAGAGTTAAAGTGCAGCAACTATAGTTTGGTAAGTGTGGAAACAACAAACAACGAAAATAACGCCTCGCCGACAGGGTCGTCTCCCAGCGGCGGAAGTGGTGGCGCATACGCAAAGCGGGCATACGACGGCCACGTCGGGCCCCAAACACCTTTGAGACGGGTTCGCGGAGTGTCTCCATATGGCATGACACCCATGCTTTCTACCCTCTTGACAATTTGAAGTTCAAGCTCCATTAAATCCGGTAAATTGATCAGGACTGGGTGAGGCTCCCTGAAGATTCGATGCAACGAGGCTTGGCGACTAAAGCGACACGACGAGCCGACGACGCGCGTGCGGCTTCGGTGAGGCCGAGGGCCGCACAAAGTGCATGACGCACGAGGGGTCATTTTACTTGCTTTTGTGCATTTAATTGGCATATAACTCCTGAAATAATGTGAAATATTGAAAAATATATGTCTCGTTTGCTGCTGCGTGGTTGCAACCAATGACGATCCTCACGACGAGCCAATGTGGAGTCAACGCACATGTGTGAGCTCGCACCGTCACAAGTGGTCGCAACGCAGTCGTTCCTTAGCAAACGCAAATGTCTGAAGTAGCTTTTAAGAAAAAGAGAAACGAAAGGTGTAGCGGATAAAGTCTGCGTAATTGATGCATGCAATGGCACGTTCTTGGACGGAGCTGCTTGATGGATGTGATAACACGATGGATGTGACGGCACGATGGATGTAATGACATGCTTTGGATGAAGTTGCTCGATGGATGTGATGGCGCGGTGGATGTAATGGCACGATGGATCTAAAGGCACGTTGGATGTGGTTGCACGTTGGACGAACTGGCCCAAATTGGATCTACTGGCACTATGGATGTACTGGCACTATGGATGTACTGGCACGATGGATGTAATGGCACGAAATTGGACGTATTTGCTCGATGGATGTAATGGCACGATGGATGTGCTGGCCCCAAGCACACACAAAAAAAACACGTAAACTTGTGGAAGCAGCTGGATCCACAGCCCATTTAAGTGTGCAGCGAAAACTGGCGCGGTCTAACTGGCAAAAACGTAAAACGAAGAAAAGAAAAAAAAATTAAAGGCGTGCGCGAAAAAAAAAATTGATGCTCCCGTTTAGGTAACAATATACGCAACGCCCACAGTCCTTTTTTTTTCTTCTCCCTCGTCTAATCGGTGCATTTTAACACCGGCAGTTTCACCGCCCTGTGGCCTTATACGTAAAAAAAAACAAAACAAAAAAAAACATATGAGTTGGCATACCTATGTACTAGTGCGGCTATTTTCGTCCACGAAGAGTGGGAGAAACGCAACGACTGCATGCGCACAATACTTGCAGCACCTCTCTGCAGCCCGTCGAAAACGGGAAAAAGGGGCGTGCTTCGCCTCGCACCAAATTCATTATTCGTCATATAGCCTATCGACGAGTCCTAAGCCCCGGTCCCACTGCTCGTATGCACATCGTATAAACGACCTGTAGACACGATGACATAATCACCGGCAGACACGCCTGAAGCATATATGACAGCTATAGCTATATAGAGTATAGACGATCGAGTAGAATGGTCTATGGCTGTCACATATGACACGTGACAGCTGTAGACCATCGTATGCAAAGAAGAAACGCGCCTCGAACAGTGTGTCCGCGGACTGTATATAGTTTGTGCGATGTACCGTCAGCGTCATCGAGGCTCAAAAGTTGCGCGCAACGCTCTCTGGAGGCGCGGTATACGAGTGACGCTTTAAAAGGCGCCTGCCATGCGCAAGTAACCAAATGACCCGACTAAGCGGGACAGCATTAAAAATCAGTGGCAAACCTTAGAAAACAAAATACACTAAAATTTATTGATTTTCTGGTTTCATGAAACATTTGGTTGAGTATACAGACCGTTTTCGTGCGAAGGTTGCCATGTTGAAATATGACGTATAGTTGGATTGGGCGACAAAAAAAAATAAAGTAAACAGTTTCGAGCATGACTACTATAAGAGAGTGTAGCCGAGAGAAATGTACAACTATCGACACGAACTCTTTGAGGTTGTCGCGTCTTCCAATCGGCAAATGAAGTGGCTTCATATGTTGGTCCAACTCAGTTACGTCACAACTCAACGTGGCGCAGCTGAGTTGGACTTTGTATTAGGACTGCTGACTGGGCGAGATTGTTCAGTGCCGTTCGACGTTCGCCATCCTTGACTAACCTGAGACCACGAAATAGTTGCAATTGAAGAACTAACTTTCATCTGCCGTCGACGTGCAGACGACGGTGCCCTATGAAATAATTTCACGACTACCATTAGTTGGGCCAAAGTTCAAGTGCTCCTTCAGTCACCAGATGACACTGAATTTCGAATAGGTTCGATGCACGCGACTGCCACGCGGAATTAGAACGGGCTTTCAACCCTACTCGGCCCCGGATCTTTCATTTGTTATTCCGTATTGATCGGCAGCCGATTCTCGGCTGTCGCCTTCCTTGTTTGTGATTGGTTGAGTAATGATAGAACGCGTACAGGAACATGGCGAACGCTATAATGGTGGCCTTTTGACGTTGTCTGGTTGGTACCATCAGCTCGTATAGCGTTGGCCGCGCCTAGACTTAGGGGGAAAATTAGGGAAACCTGTTAGAGAAACCGCGCTGTCATTTTGAATCGCGTGGTATCTTGGATAGAAGTGAGAAAGGAACAAGAGGAATAAACCGCCATATAAAATAAATACGCGTTGTTTCTTTTTCTAACAATATGGGAGAAGCAACTCGCGATGCTAAACAAAGAACGGAGCGAAGAAAATAAAATATTTAAAAGATACAAGGGCAAAGTTATCTTTCGCTGACAAATTCAGTAGACCCATCGGGAAGCATGATCACGTACACTCACGCGAGACGACAAAGAGCGAGACAACAACGAGCTGAACAACGAAACCGAAAACACGTGCCACCTCAAAAATAGAATAAAAAAAAAGATGGAAAGTAAAATACGAAGGTGTAAGGAAAAAACACAACCGATGGAGCTCCGCCAAAAAAGAAGTATCTACACCATCAGTTACTGGGCAGAAAAAAAAAACTACGCTGTCCATTCTGACAAAAAAAAAAGAAAAAGAAGTGGGAGGAAGGAAAAGGACAAGTTTTGCTTGCTCAGCCGCTGAACCGTTTCAGCTGAGACGACGCTGAAGCAACGAGACCGTTTTTGAAAAAAAGAAAAGCAGGTCGGGTGCTCCCGTCGGACGGTTAGGCATCACCACGCCTGCACAAACAAAGCTGGGCAAACGGGTCCTCCGCTGGAAAGAAGAAAACAACGCAAAAATAAAAGACAACAATAACAGCATTAGGTATATACTCCGTTCACCCCTGAGCTGACAGTGCGGTGGAAGCTACGTGCTCGCTGTACCAATCGTACGTCGATCTTTCGTCACGTGATCACGCTGCCGCTCCATGCCTGCGCGCAGAGAAAGCCGAGTCACGTGATAAAAAGGAGGCGGTCGATTGGTCCGGAGAGTGCGTAGCTTCTAACCGCACTGTCGGCTCAGAGGTGAGCGGAGTGTGGCACTATCCACGTGAACGAGGAAAAAAAAGTATATAAGTATACGAAGTCGGGGAGTGGAAGCGTTACTGGAGCAGCGAACAATGGACGTAGGAGCGACCAAAGAAGTCGGAGCCGCCACGAGGTCGCCATTTTGCACCGCGGCGTGACGTGGAAGGATAATCTCGTTTCTTAGAAGACGGGACAATCGATACGCCGGCCGAGCCTATACGCAGGTTGCCAGCTTGAGCAGGCAGTAACCAACGAGCCAACTCAGTCGGGCGGATTTCTAAGCAGGAGCTGTGGCAACAGTTCCAGATACAGAGCGTTTTTTTGTAGGCTTAACAGATCTGTTTACAAAAAGTCCTGAAAGCTGCACTAATGCGGTTTGTGCAGGTGAGTTATACTGCCAGGGGGACATGGTATAGGGGCTAATCGTCACAATATGTCATATCATGAACTAATACATGTTAATTAACTTTTTAGTTAGTGATAATAGACATATGGTTCCAATTAGAAATTTGCTGAGCATCATTGAAAACGACTAAATCAGTCAATATTAAAAAGGTTTTGAGCGCTTTGGAAGCGCTGCAGCGCGCTAAATTTATTACTCATGCAACAGGCACAAGGCTGGGGCTATGATAAAACGGAAAAACCGCACCTGAGCGTTATCGCACATGTAGCCTTGTTCCTGCTGCCTAAGTGGTAACTTTAGCGCTCAACCGTGCTTCCCACGTGCTCCGAGTCTTTCTGATATTGACTGATTTAGTGGTTTTCGATGATGCCGAGCACATTTTGAATTAGAACCGTACGTTTATTTTCAGTAAGTAAAAAGTTAATGTACAAATTTTAGTTAATTGACCGACTGATCGTTACGATTAGCCCCTATATTATGTCCTTCTGATCGAATAACTGACCTCCACAAACCGCATTAGTGTAGCTTCCACGGCTTTCTTTAAACAAATTTGTTAATCTTAAAAAAAGAAACAAAAAAACCGTTGCAAAGCGTTTTGCGCGCCATGACTGGCGACTTCTTTTTGCTGCTCGCCCACCTCTTTTGATTTGGCTCTTCTAAAGTGAAAATAGTAGAGGGCTTCAAAAACAAAAATGAGCACAAATAAAAATAAAATAAAAAATGAAAGCCGTTTACAAGTCCCTGTAACGCCGAACTAGAGCGCAGCTCTTGAGGAGGAGGGGAAGGCACAGGGGTCACGTGACCTCGCGGGGGGGGGGGGGGGGGCACGTGAAACAGCCACCATTGGGCAGGGCAAACAATTGCCGGCGGCGCCCAAGGGATACCAAGGGCTCCGGCCCGGGGGGGGGGGGAGAGGGTCTGGTTTTCCCCCCACTTAAAAACAAGTTGGTACGCCCCTGGCGTTGGCCAACATTCCAGCGGTGTCTGTAGACTATCGTTTACGTGATGATTAAGTAACGGGGCCCGGGCTTTATTAGCCCCGTGCGCGACCGAAAGCGTCGCTGCGGTCGGCCTTCCATGATTGGCCGAACGCTGACTATGACGTCAGAAAAGGTTTTATCATCGACGGATATAAGAGGAATGAAAGAACTTTAATTTTGACGGTGTTGGCAGTGTTCCTTTGAAAGCGCAATGATTTCAAGCTTCCACCATGCTATTTACGAACACCATCGAACTTGTTGTTCGCAAGGTAATGACGTCACAAGGGGGAACCATAGGAGGGCGCCACCAAAACATCTCGCTGCTAATGGTCAAACACCTGGCGCGTTCAGGTAAAAATACAGAGTCAACAACAAGCAGATGATGGATCACGCAACATTTAATCGGCTCCCTAAAATAACGGATGTACACCATATCCCAAAGGAGTATTAGCTGTTGTAATAAACTAAGACCCTTCGCTAGCATCAATGTCAAGTATTTAAGTAGATTAAGCGGCGATTCTAATTACCAGTCGCAGCTAAAGTAGAAAAAGAACGGGGAGCTATAGGATGCTATAGGAAGCTATAGGATGAAGAGAAAGCTAAAGCGCGTTGCGATACCTTTTTGTGATGGGCTCGCTCAGCCTATTGGCTAAAGAGCATACAGCTTCTATTGCGGTGCACGGAACTTCTGAGAGGGAGTATAAACAACAAGGCCGTAGTGCCGGATTTTTACACGTCACTAATGGTAGGCCGGTGCTCGGCTGGGATTAAAAAATATGAAAAAATCAAAACAATCTTATATCTACGCCACTGCACCTGCTTTCCATTTCTTTACACACCGGTCCTTGCTAGTGTATACGTTATTCTCTGACCGTTCTCACTTGATGGAAGCGTTCCCGCGGAAAATAAACATTGCAGAACGTCGACTCTACCCCAGAAAAAACAAACGCGAATTTGGTATGTACCGAAGTTTGCCGGATAGTGCCGCCGAAAACGAGGTGCCATAGTCATATTTAGGTAGCCGAAATTAGGTACAACAAAAAGTCAACAACTAAGGTCGTCCGGCGAGGAAGCTGATTGCAATTAGCGATGAGAAGACATCCGGAGCCACTGGAGCCTGTGAAACGTTTGTTTGTTTATTTATCTTAATACTTACTTATTTGTTTGTTTGTATATCGAATTGTTTATTTGTTTTCGCTCAGTGTCGTAGATAGGGGATCACAAACACATAGATAGGATAAAGTGCTGGAACGTTGCGACCCTGGTCTTAGCCGAGCTCTCTACTGATTGGGCTAATTGGCTAATTGACGCCAATGGAGTTTTCACGCCAGCATCGCGTAGCCTCGAACGAAGAACGCATCGAGCCTAAAAGGAATGTTTGACGAGGAGTGAGCCTTCCTGTCAGGGAGTTGCACCAGGCGAAGCGACCTTCGAGGTTGGTTCACACATTAGCGTTTGAGTCTGATCGACTGCGTTGAAACTTATAACCACTTACTACAAGAACCCTGGAACGTTGTCCTCGAAAGTTTTTTACGGATCATACTTTCACTGTGGGCTTGATTGAAATAATTTTGACAATTTCACAAGCGATCATTTCACACGCATATGCCGGGAAGATTCGATCTCGCAAACATTGCTAAACCCCGGATCTATATAGTTCTCGTGGAAATGGAGCGTGCTGGTTAAATTACGGTGTTTGAGGAGAATAACATAGAGGACGAAAACGTGTCGTCCTGTTTTCGTCCTCTCTGTTATTCTCCTCAAACACCCCGTATAGTTAGACGCGAATTGGAAGTGTTTCCGGGGCTATCCGATAGATGGCGCCAGTTTGCAGGTGTGTTGCCCTGCTAGGCTAGGTGGCGTAAGCTACCGCCCGATCCAAAGGGCTCAGCCGTATTCATCCATCCATCCATCCATCGTTGTCACGGCGTCGCAAGGTGTCACAGGTCGTCGTAAGGTATAGACCAACACGCGGCCCCGACGTCACGGAGCTGCGGTGGCGCTGTCGACAGCACTGCGCATGCACAGACGCCTCACTATGCGAATTCGTTTCTGCGCACGCGCAGTGCCTCACACCTCGGGTGGGCAAACGCGTGCTTGTTTGTAAACAGCGTGCCGGTCTATAGTCAGTTAGGCTCAAAAGCAAATGTGTCAGCCAGCCTTTAGGACTTCTCCACGTAGTAACCCCAATTGAGAGTGATGTACTCCTCCCAAAAAGCTAATTTTTACGATAAATTTTAGCGGGCAACTCAATTGGTGTGTAGGTCACGTTACGTCGATTTCCCGCTAAATTTAGCGGGGAAACTGAATTGATGTTTCGGCCTCAAGACGTGGATTTTTCTACTAAATGTAGGCGGGGAACTGAGTTGACGCATAGGTCACCTGCCGTCAATATCCCCAAGGTGTATCGGACACGTGACGTCACGTGACGCCGCTTTCTCCGCTAAATTTAGCGAAAAATGCACGGACCGATGGACGGACGGACAAAATTTTGAAATTGGGGGTAGCTTTAAAAAGCATTTCATGCTTAAAAAAGAAAAAAAGAATTGTCTTGGTCCTTGCACTCGCGCTTACGCACAGCGTCTATGA
>JAZHYW010002171.1:0-52389 GCA_037355805.1 Ixodes ricinus
GCTTTGTTTATTATTTTTATTTTGCGAGTTTATTTTAGCCATAGAACTCTCGCCTGGCTCAGACATTCAGGTAAATGCAATAAGGGCGATATCACTTTTTGGTGGGGTTTTACGCCTAACGGGCAGCTTTACCTCCTCTTTGAACTTGGCGATGCGTGCCCGCTGAATTAAGCCGGGGAAATCGTAGGGGCGGGTCACGTGACACTGTGATGTCACGCTATGTTGTGACGTCACGTGCAAACCATGACGTCGTGCGGTCGGACCAGCCACGAACAAGAATTGCGCGCGGAGGATTGCCATTTAAGGGATGCTGAACCGAAATCTGGATTCCACAAAACACGCGGCAAAGCGTGCAACGGGATGCTACAAACACCAAAACATCACTCATACAGCGATATCTCGAACGGATGACCGTATTTTTCAAGAAAAGGAGGCGCATTTGACAGGTTTGTTGACGTCATGTTTCTCCGAAGAAGAGGGAACGGCCTCGCGTCTTCTCCGCCTCGCCGCCTTGAGGAGCGAAGCGAAGAGAGGAGGAAACTAGGCATCTTGACGTCACGCGCCTCGTCGGCCTTGTTCAATCTCGACCTCTTTTTCTCAAAATACGGCCGTCCATTCGAGATATCGCCTTACGAGTAGTGTTGTAGGGATTGTAGCGTCCCGCCTACATCTCCTCCATTGTTTTTCTGAAATCCAAATTTCGGTTGCCATCCCTTTAAAGCTATCGCTTTAATAGAAGTCGTCACGGCACACACCGTGCGTTGTACACAGATGCTCCTTTGTCTCAGGTCGAAGAGCACTGAAAGAGTAATAATAGCGGCTTCTAAAAGTGCATTTGGTCGGTGCGTCTGCGAATCAAGCTTTCCGAATGTCCGTCAAGTGCGTTGTACGCATATATAGACTATAAGTCCGTGACGCAATCAGTAACAAGTACGTTCTTGGCTGGGTTTATTCACCGCAACGTTCCTTTTCTTTTTATGGATTTTATTTTAGCGCAGGGGTTTGCAATACCACTGCTGCGCGCTGAGGTCTTGCGCCATATATCATCAGCCAGCTCGTTCCTCGCGACGGTATTCCTCGCAGTGTTTGTTTTTGTCCACGGTGTTTTGATAGGTTGTAAAAACATTACTCGCGCAGGGCGGCACCAACCCCTGGGTACACTGAAGACGTGTTGAGATCCCGAAAGTTCCGCTTGAAGAAGACTCAAACGGATGTGCAAAAAACAGTCCCGAAAATCCCGTGAAAATCGGACGACAAGGAAATTGTTGCCAGGCTATTATGTGTTCGATGAGACGATGATATTTAGTGCACGCTTTGAATAAACAACAGGTTTTGTTCAAACGCATGTCTTCAAGTCTTCACGTGCACGCAAAAATCGCGCGCATGAGTCATTAAAAAAAAAATGGTGTGTAACTATTTCTAAATACCCCGACTTGCATACACGTATGTTCCAGCACTTGCTCGCTTTGTTGGCGTCGACTTTCAGGGATTTCAACTCCTGCTCCAAAAATACGAGTAAACCATACATCTTAGCGTGACTTTGAAGGATGGGGTGTTCCTGCTTTGTCCTTGCTCGCCGTCAGGTATTTTTTTTGTTTTTTAATTTGACGTTTGAGGTAATAGACGCTCATTGGACCGGCAGTTCTAGCTCACAAACATGCGCGAGAAATCTCTGAAGAGGAATTTCTTCTTCTATTCAGAATCTTCCCTCGCAATTTCTCATCGCAACACTGACCACATCACAATGATGACGTTAGCGTAAAAGCGACTATCGTGAAAGATTTCTGCGTTCGGGTCGCGCGCGATGTCTCCATGTCACATACTTGACATTTTCGTGCAACCGAAGGGTTCGCAAAATCTCTGCTACGCCTCGCAAGTTGTGCCCAGCGCTATCAAAGTCGCGTGCATGAGACAGAGAGAGAGAGAGAGAGAGAGAGAGCTGTTGTTGTAGTAGTTGTCCTCGTAGTGCAGCTCTGCAAACTGTCCACCCTGTTCACCTATAGGAAATGAAAGGGCATCACGCTTCCAGTTCCTACGATGATATCCTTTTGCACGCCAGTCAAAATGTTCCTTGTCGCGACGATCGCTCGTACAAGCAGAAAGTCAAAGTGACCGACGCCGCACGGGGACCAGGAGGTGAAGTATGCACCAGTTACAAAAGTTCTTCCATTTTGTTTTCAATGTGAAAACCCTCACTCGTTGTCGAACTACACACCGATTTCCCTAACATCCCACGTGTGCAAATTATTAAAAAAATAATCAAAATATTATCTACAAACATAAATAGAATATCTAGAAACTAACAACATCTTGTGTGATTTACAGTCTGGCTTTCGTCGTGGGCACGGTACCATTTCACAACTAACTGATTTCACTCACGATATCACTCGGTCTATCGACATTGGTAACCAAGTGGACGCAATATGCATAGACTTATCCAAGGCCTTCGACACGGTTCCTTACTCTAAACTTTTCGCACAAGTTCAGTGTTATACTAAACAACCATTCCCCGGTTAACTGGATATCTAGTTTTCTTTTTCATCGCTCACAGTATGTATGTTTTAATTCGTCCAAGCCTTCTAGTAACGATGTGTCATCAGGTGTCCCGCAAGGCTCAGTTCTTGGTCCGTTTGTCTTTTTGCTATACATTAATGATTTGCCCCGTGCGCCTCTACGCTGACGACCGCGTTCTATATAACACGATTGATCATGCTTTTGATCATACTGCCGGATAGTATGATCATACCCCGGATGATCATACTTTTTTTAAATTCTTTTTCAAAGCTTCTGCACGCGGTGCAACACCTGGCAAATGAGTATGTGATTCTCTAAAACCGTCCTCCTGTCCTTTTCTAAGAGTTCATCTCCTTCCTTGTCCACTACTTCATTTACCGATTCCTTCCTGCAAAGAGTATCGCAATGCAAATATCTTGAACTTCTCTTCACGCACATGTCTTGGTCTAAACACATTGACCAAACATGTAGCAAAGCACTAAACAGCTCGGTTACCTGCATGCGTACCTTACGCGTTGCCCCTGCGAGATACTAAACTTCTGACATATAAAACACTAATCCGCCTTATCATCCAGTACGGTTCAATCGCTTCGAATCCCTATAAACAATCGGATATTAACAAACTCGAGTGATTCCAGAAGAAAGCAGTAACGTTTATTTTTAGCCACCATGACAAGGAATCTTCCACGTAGCCTTACAACATTGGGCCCGAGTCGGGCACGTAGCCAGGATCTTGTTTCGGGGGGGGGGGGGGGGGCGCCCGTGGCAAGAGGCTGTGTGGGGGGAAGGGGGAGAGGAGAGGAGGCCCCAGCAGAATGGAAGATTTCGGGGGGGGGGGGGCGGCGGCGAGCCCCCCCCCCCGAAATCACTCCCCGAACCCCCTGGATACGTGCCTGGCGGAGTCCCCCTCTTTGCTCGTCGTCGTCGTTGAATCCGCGAAGTTCCCCCATACTTTATAATTAACTCATCTCGTTTCCACCTCAATTAGTTAATATATAAACTTTTCCACTGCGACGTCTACGAGAGGCCACAACTTAAATATTTCATCTTTTTTCTTTTTTTTTTTTGCGTGTACCGATTTTTTGAATGGAGTTTCTTTACCCGAACAATTTAAATTTGGAACTCCTTACCCGGAAATATTCGATCACTATCGCCCGATGACTTTTTGTGTGACGTTGACGGCGGTTTGATATCGGTGGTTATGTCGTCTTGTGTTGTGTGTATGTATTATTTTTTTATCGTTGTGCGATCGCACTTGTTTTGGTCCCCCACCTTGAGAAGAACCCCAACGGGACTACGCAGTACGCGTAAATAAACAATAAATAAATAAATACTACATTAGAATCCTATTGCAGCCGAACGCTACGATTCAATAGAGTGAATCAGGACAGCGCCAAGGAGTGCACTGTCAGGGCGATCGTCGTCTTCGTATACGTGTTCTATTGCCGCCTAAACGAGTTACACGCAGATAAAAAAAAAAAGTGGAGGATCGGAGGCCGCATTCGCTGTGCTTCAATGGTTTTAGCCGGAGAATGTCAAAAAAGCGAAACGACGGCGAGCTTACCCATCTGAGGTTGGAAAAGGCGGGAGCGGGTGGCAAATGCCCGGGCGCTCACATCCGGTGCCGGTCCCGAAGGAGAGGAGATGAATCGAGCGACACGGGAACGGAGAAAGAAAGGAGTGGGAAAGGTTTGAGGCGCGTTCACGTTTGGCCGCGACGAAGTTGGAAGTCGGTCGAGCCTGTCAACCGTACACTCCCAAGAAAAAAGGTGAAAAGAATATCACGTTACACCCTTTGTCCCACATATATTACACCCCAAAACTTCATTTCGACGTACATAGTCCTATAGTCAAACAGACAGCCCCAGATTTTACAAGGGAAGAAGCGATAGCAGTCCCATATGACTTTTTATGTAGCTAAAGTACCTATCAAAGACTTCAAAGAAAACTTCGAGGATTTTTATAATAGAATGAAAACACCGATTTTTTTTCTGTGTAGTCAGTAAAACGTACGTGCTATCGTAATAAGTTGGCACCACACGGCTGTCAAGCCCCACAGTAAGAGTTCAGACCGTCTGTTCGAGTGTAGGGCGCTGTACATCAGGTGAACTTCTGGGGTGTATTATATGGGACAAGAGGGTGTAACGATACACCCTTTTACACCCTTTTTTTCTTGAGAGTGTATGTAATGCAATGCGCGATTCCGGTGTTTTCCTGCACGGTAAGCGCTGGGAAAGAGCGGAGGTACAGACGCCTGCAGGTGATGTTTGCATGCTTCATGGTGCAGCATGCAGCGAGCACAGGTGGCGGCTGCGAGGTGGCGACTTTGGGAGACAGTGTCTGGCTGCTCTCGTCGATCGGTTATTCATTATATCATCATTCATTATTTATTAAGTCGGTATTCGTTATTCATTGTTGTGAAAGCTTCTGAGACAGTGACGCGTATGGGGACTGACTGACGAGAAAGCTTCTGCTGTGTTCTATCTTTATCTCTTCTTCGGTCTCTGAGGTTTCGACGGCGATGAAAATCCATCAGCTATAGTCCCATAAATTGTTTCTACCTTTTTATGACTCTACTCCCATAGACGTGGGAGAATTATTTCCGGTTGTTGGTTTTGTGGTTGAGCGTGGCTTTTCCTCAAATCCACAGAAGACGGCTGCAGCGAGTGCCAGCTCCGTGTTTTGGGCGAGTCTGGGAGAGGCTTTAATTTCGTTTCACGCGAGTATGTAATAATATAAAACGCCCATAAAAACGTCAGTTCACGCTCTCTTACTCGTAGAATTGGGCCTGAATCAAATGTCGAATCAGATCTTATTCCAGGGCTCGCCGCTTGTCTTTACCTAACCCAGCCCAACTCAAATTGATGGAGTATAAATGAAAAGCCCGGTTGAGAAATGTGAGAACCGTGAAGAATTGTAACGTGTTGAGTCGGGTCCGACGTTTGTTTCTGCCCAACTCACGGCGCTCCTGGACGGAACGGAACGAGAAACTTCCAGTAAATATTCATTCAAATATTTTGCCCTGATTGAACGACCTGGTCAGCAATTAGATCTCTCACGTTCTGTTACCATAAGCTGGACGGTTATTCACTCAGTCCGGCCGAACTTTCGGAAGTCCACGAGGCCGAGTCGATCGCCGTGCTCGGATATTCGCAGTCCGTCGGAGGATGTTCGGATTCGCGTTCGGGATTAATCCGTGCGGTGACGGAGATCGCCGAATATTGTTCGCCATCTCCGGAGCACACTGCGGCATGCGCTTCCGAGCACTGCCTGTAGTGCCAGCCTCGGAGCGCGGCCGTGATCAAAGATCGACGGCTCGAACCGGCAATGTAGAGCACGTGTGCGCTTGTTCTGCGCTTCACGGGTTAAAGCCTAACGCTGATCTGACAGCAGCAATTGGTGGACGGGGTGGGATGCTACCCCCGCCCTAATAAGTGAACCGGGTGTTTCAGGATTCCGGTGCCGCTCGAGGTTCGGTGCAAATTAAAAAACCAGTCAAAAAAGTCCTTGCAGGGCCCCTTTAAGAGCTATTCTCTTCAGCAAATAGTAATAATAATAAAGGCTGGGCGATTGATCGAAGATTATCCTACCGAATAATCTATAAATGCTTTAATTAGCGATTAATTTTCTCAACCCGGCTGGTAATTGGTGCAATCTTGACGCGCCAAAGAAAAGTACATATTCGGCGCTTTCCCCACGCAGACGACAACGAGTGCGCCTGTGAGATGGAGCTGACGTTAGTCAGACTCTTAACCCAAAGTGCCCGACCGTAGGGGGCGAGATTTGTGACTTTACAGGCAAGTGGAGAAGGTTACACGCAGGCGTGCCGGCCACTTCTGCGAGTGTCCGTTCACTTTACCGAAGACCGTCGTGAACAATCAGAGGAGTTCGCATTTCCCGGAAGTATAGAACCTCTGCCTCGCCCACAGCTGAAGTAATATTCCGTCGGTGTTTCTATCGAACTGTTCTCAACTAGACCCATGGAGGTTGACTGATAATCGAAAATTCTATATTGCTTGTCGCGTATTCAGCAAATGGAGAAGCAAAAAAAAAAAACAGATTAATATTATCAATATTGTTTGGTGACTTTTAATAAAGAAGTATTATGTACGGAGGTGACCCGATATCGATTCATTCGATTACTTAATCGATTAAAGGAGTGGCGATTAATCGGGTTAACCTTTTTAATCGACGCCCAGCCGTGAATTAATAATAATAAGCGGGAGCCGTTTTTATGGCTTTTTAACGACTCTCAGTCGGTCCCGTGACGACCCCTTGCTCCGGTCACGGATAAAAATCTGGGTAGTATTTTCCTCTGCGCCGTTCGTATTCTCACATCGTTACCAGCAACTGGGTTCACCGGTGAGCATTATTTTTTTCTGATAATGTTGCAGCGTCATACGTTATGGTGTCAAAACCGTAGCGGGTAACGTACTCACGCACCACTTATTTTGAGTAACGGGCGATGCAGTTACGTTACGTGTTTCATCTTTGAATTTCTTTTTCTTTATTTTTCCGGCGTCAAGTTAAAATTTTTTGCACTCATTTCATACCAGCCAAAATGTTGCCTCTTTTCCCCACTGCGAACACTCCCCATACTATTTTAAAACATTGCCTTATACCTTGCATGCCTGCGCTTTCAAGCAAGTAAAAACATTTTCATTCGTAAAGAAAAAGTTACCTGGCTTGTGGCGTGTGTTAATTTTTTGTCAATAACTGTAACGCGTTTTTTTCTTATTTGAGCAACAGGTAGCTTATTTTGGTACTTTCTTTCTTTGCTAACGCCTGACATTTTAGTGTACTGCAGCGGAAACGGCATCGGTACGAACTCATGAAACAGTGGTCCGGTCGTATATCAGGGTGTCTTGTAAATGCAAAAACAAAACGAAAAAAAAAAAAGAAAAAACTCTGCGGGTTGCGTTGACACAGGTCGAAGTCGAAATTGCCCTGGGTCCGTCACTGTAGCCTGGAAAGCCTAGAGCCGTATTTCAGAAGGTGTCGGCTTCTCCGGTCGGAGACGCGCGGTTATGAACCGCGTTGCAGTACCGAGCTGCGAGGAGGGTGACGAACGCGCGTTGATCGTTTGCGAGCGTCCCCGCCTTCCTGCTTCCCTCCCGCCAACGACATCGCGACGCATGCGCATTTGCGACCAATCGGCGCAGAAGCGCTAACGCTAAAATTGAATTTGAAGCGATCCCCCATGGCTGGAGAGATGGTTCTCTCTACAATCTGAGCGCTCTACGGCTTGCGCAGATGGTAAACCATCTGAAGAGGACGATAAGCATTACTGTTGTCCGTCTGCGCGAGCGAAGAATGTACTGCGCGTGTCGACGTTGCAGGGAACGCCGGGAACGCAAGCAAGCACACACACACACACACGCGCGCACACACACACGCGCACACACACACACACACGCACACGCGCACACATGCATGCACTAGCATGTTCCGATCGGATATGGTCAGTGAGTGGAGGTCGTTCCATGCGTGCAATCGTTTAAAAATGCATTACCGCTGCCTGATCAGGTACTGTGTCACTCACTCGCCATATGAACCCTTTCGTCGAAGCGGTTTATGCGGAGGTACTAAGCACGGCATTGGCCAAAGGCGCTTCATTTCCTAAGAGAGCGTAGAACAACCCTTCATTTAATTCCTGCTAAGAAATATATAACTGGCAAAACAAAATCCGGTACAGTTGCCCGAAACAGCGCCTCGTCAAATGGGTCTTTCATATCGTTGAGGACTGTACGTCGAAGAGGGTCGGTCGGCACGCGTTTCGTTGAAGCATGTTTCCTCGACCACTTTTTAGTTGACGTATACATGTCTCGTGGAGACACCTGTTTAGTCAACGCTGCAGTGTTCTGCGGAAACTCGCGGACCTCTCGCTTTTGGGTCGTTTCCTTGTCGGATACATATATTCCTTGCAAAGCCGATTAAATGGAATTCTATAGTTTCAGAATTCGTGAATTCAGCACGTTCTGGTATAAAAATACGTGAGTAGCGAGATCTAGCGCCCTCGATTAAGGAGATCGATCCTGCTGGCTCTATTCAGCTGCCCGTTGTGGTTCTGCCTCTTGTTCCCTCTTATTCCCAACGGCGCACATTGTTTCATCCTGGGAATCCCCACCAGCTTCGTCGCCAGGAGGCGCTAGCTAGTTTCAGAAGTCGTGGGATAGCGGCTTCGCTTCGCTCGTCGGAAGTACGTATACACCGGAAATGCTGACAACGTTGCCCATGCCCGCGCAACGTGCTTGCCATCGTTTCGTCGCTCTTGTTGCCCAACCAAACTAAACCTGATCGACCTTTACCTAATAAAATTAGAGCGCACCGCTCATTCACAACGATACGTCGAAAACGTTAAAGACTGCCACCGAAACCTTGCAAGATGCGTTCGCAAGATGAACGCTGCGTCATTTCGGGGCAACCATCTCTCGTTGAAACTTCGCAATATCGATGAAACGTCGTTCGACGAACTGTTTGGTGTGGCGTTTAAGACCCTATTCGCGACTCCAGCGAACTATAGAGGGCGCGCTGCGCTCAGGCAAAATGGCAGGACGAAAGGAGGCCGTTTTCGTCGTTCAGCACGCGGACCACCACAAATTCCTGCACTGCAGCGTAAAATCAGTGTTACATATGAAAGCAAAGCGATTTTTTGACGGTAGAAACCTTCTTCCTACTCAGTGCGTAGGAATGACACGGCGGAATCATAAAAATAATTACTGGAAACGATGTTTGTTTCTGTCCCACCTATACGAGAACCAAGCAGCGATAGCAGACAACAGTTCGTCTCCGCGTTCACTTAACTCAGTGTTGTAGGCATTACCGACAAAAGTAACAAAATATGTTACTCGTTACTTGCAAATCAAAGAAACGCGTTACGCACCTACATTCTACTTCAAAACCAAAGAACGCGTTACCAGTCGCCGTTACTGATAAAAAGTAGTGCACGTTACTTTTGCGTTATTAAGTGTCATGAATTAAAAAATAAATGGTTGACTCTACTGACGTTGCAGGTATGCATAAGTGCACTATTTGGAGAAACTTTATGTCCTTGGTAACACTTAACATAATTACCTTGGTTTTTCAGTTTTCAGCAACACGGAGCGAGCCACTTACAACAAGCAAAAGGCAGAAGAAAAAAAGAACGCGGGAACTGCAAGATTTTTTTGCAGCTTTGCGCCTAGAAACACAAACAAAAGTAAAAAGTAATTCTTTTTTTTTTGTCTTGGGAAAAAGTTGTAACGAGTTACGTAACTCGTTACCCGCTATTCAAAACAAACAGCGCAAGTACGTTATGCGTTACAGTTTTGAAAACGCAACGAGTTCATTACGTTGCCAAAGAAACGTTACCGCCAACGCTGACTAAACTTGATCCCGCAAAAAAGTTAACATTTTTTTTAATTATTTATTTATTTATTTGCGACGGAAATATCGGCAGAATCGAAGAGTCCTGTCCAACCAAAACGACATCACATCGAGGAAGTGTTTGTGATTCTGGATGTCGCGAACCGGCCCAGGTTCGCGTTCCACCAGGTTTCGCTGCTTTCGAACCTTTTACGACAAATTCGACAAAAATTCGACCCAAGTTGGAATGTTATGCACGTTCGTGGATATCGAGAACGCACTAACGCCACCACTGGAGGAAGGTAACGAGCTATGCCTAAATAGGTAAAATATCGCATGTTTGCCTTTTTATGGCATCAACATTAGTAATCATTTCCTAAAATTGTAATATAAACTGCCATATAAATTATTTGTTCTTCCGGAATTATTCAGGGTGTTCTCTAAGCGCGATTCGGGCGAAAAAAAAATCGTATAAATTAACCAATCATGAAGTGCAATGAAACTTTGCGGAAAAGGTTTCTTTAAAGAGGCACTGAAGTCGATTCTGAGATCGTCCTTTTATGGCGACAGCTCAATATATAGTCCGTTGCAACCTAGGAACGAAGGGCGCTTGTCGGCGAGTTGGAAGCGATGGCTTCGCCCGCGGTGAAAAAGAGGAGTCTTATCAGAATGTATACCTATCAGACTGTCTTGAAAACGTGTTAAAATAAAATCATTAGGAATCTGCGCGTATTGTGGGGCTTTCATTGGTTCCACACAATGTAGTCCGCGAGAAAAAGAGTGCTACATGTTTTTTTTCGGTTGCCCTAAGATGAATAGGCAGTTTTGTAATATAGGACTTGGTATATGTGGGAACTCAATCACATTTTAAACAATATAAGATCAAAGTTCCAAAGTGACTTCAGTTCCTCTTTTCGTAGTGCATTTATCGTACTCAAAATTTATCAGTGTAGGTATTAGGAACGAAAAACTAGGCCTAAAACAACACTGATTTTTTCCCATGCACAAAGCAAAATGACACAAAACTTCTGGTTGACGCTTTTGCAAACAGATGGCACCAAGCGCACTGCACTGCTGCAGCATCTGCTACATCTGCTTTTAAGTATTCCTCTTCATGAAGCTTTCACGTCTTTTTGCTTTACGTTGCGCCATCTGTGTGTGTAGCAACGTCAGCCAGAAAATTTTTGCCGTTTTCTCACTGCAGAAAAAAAAACTTTTTTAAAGTTTACATTTATAAATTTTGAGTATGACAAATAGATCATTTAAAGACACCTTCGCGAAATGTTTCAATGCACTGCACTCGTTAGTTTATTTATACGATCTTTTTTTTTTTAACGTTCAAAGTCAAACTTTTTTTTCATTTTGCCAAACGTTCGATGGTTCGAAAAACCAACCAAATGTCATTGTCCGACAGAAGTGTGAAAAAAAAATCTCCATGTAGAATCCATGGCGTCATTGTTTTTACGGCGCCTCTTCGAGCGTCAAGCTTCTCGACAAGCAGATTTTTAAAAACAAAACGTGGCTTGGAGAAACGATAACTTAAAACACGTTTGTTGAGCGTGAAAAAAAATGCTGAATCTGTAGTTGCAGAGTAAGTGCGCGCGGTCAGCAGACACCTGGATCTCGCCGTGGTGTGCCGTGGTGTGCTGACTAAGACGTCACTGAGCGAGCGCCCTCCTACAAGAAGACTCGAAAGGTTGTTTTGCACGTAAGGCGTCCATATAATAGTGAGTTTTTGGTACGGCGTACACTTAGCGTATACACGAGCGAACGCGGCAAGCATTGTGCGCTTGTGTTGCGTGTTTCACATTGCGCGTGCGCGGAGCCGAAACTTCGATCTTGGATTAACGCATGGCGACGATGCGCTCGCGGCGCGTGCGGGCACGCAATCCTAAAACTCTCTAATGTAACCTCGGCGTACCGGCTGTGTTCGTAATGCTCCTGCTGTTTTGTTACTCTATATAGGGTTCGATCGAGATTACGAAACCCGATTTATCCGCGCAAGTAAACTTCGCATCGCAGCGAGCTGAAAGTCGGTGGCAACGTGACGCTGGCGGTGATTACAAAATGCGGAAGTTGGAGCACATGACGCTACTCGGATCGAAAGGTGCTAAAGAAAAACAAAATTTCCTTATGAGCCGACTCTGAGATTACTCAAAATTTGAGTAGGTCATGTGATGTCGATTTTTCGCTTAATTTAGCGGGGAAAACTGAATTCGTGTGTAGGTCCCGTGACGTCACTTCACGTGACATAAAATTTCCCGCTAAATTTAGCGGGGTAACTGAATTCGTGGATAGGTCACGTGAAATCAATTTCCCCGCTAAATTTAGCGGAAAACGAACGGACGGACGGATAGAGGGTCGGATGGACAAAAGTTTTGGAATGGGAGGTTGCGTTAAAAAGCATTTGACGCTTTAAAATCAAGTGTAATTTTTTGAAGTCTTGGAAAGAGGTACCCGTTACTCAAAATAAGTAACGTAAGCACGTTACTCTTTACTGCTTTAAAGTGTAACCAGTATCTTACCTTGTTACTGAAATAAGTAACGCATTACTGGTAACGCTCTCACTTGTAACGCGTTGGCACCAACACTGCTATAGATCGATAACCTGAAAGAAATCAGATGATGACAGCTGACCACGAAAAGAAAGCGCGTAGACGTCTCTCATGTGTCGGCACGGGGCGATAACAACTCGACAGTGGGGATTAATGAAATCCTTCGTTCTTCCTTCCGCTTCCTTAATCCCCCACGCTTCCGTTCCTAATCCACAGATTGTTGCTTCTCTGGCCCAGGTCTCAGAGCGCCAAGCCGTCCGGAGCCCGATCCTAATCCAACAAGAGCCGGAACAGGCGACACGACGACGACGCAGCCTCCTGCACGCGTCGTAGTGCCGGCGGCGCCCAAGGGGCGGCGCTGGAGGTCGTCTGCTCGGTAACCATGGCAACGGACGCCGCCTGCACTCCGAACGGATTCCCGTGTCTGCGTCCACTGCGAAGTCGGTCTGCAAACGTGATGGACGCGGAAGAGGCCGCTGGTCTCGTTTGGTCGCCGGCGGTCACGGAATTCGAATCACGTAGTTTCTGACGCCACAAGCGGACTGCGTCTCGCTAACGTGAGTTTGTGCTATTTCTTTCCCGACTCTCGGCTTCCCTTTCCTCCAGTTTATTATTGTTTTTTTCGAAGGGGACATGGCCATGTTGACATTTATCTTTTAATGATCGTTACATTCTAATTTGTGTTTCCATAAGAACTGTGCCCATCGCATTGTTAAGAAGAGCAGGACAATCCTCTTTTTACAGTCTAATTACTACACGAGGGTCGGCTTTCCAAGTACCATGCAGTCTAAAGTATCCAGTCCGTAGACTTTCCCACAAAGCACCTTAAAAGAGCCAATCGCCGCAATCTAGGGGACGTGGCTTAAAATATGTTTAGACCTAAGGAAAACGGTGGGCCGTGACACTGCAGTGAGCATGGCATTTCACCGCGCTCAGTGTAATAGCCGAAGACTGTTTTCCTTAGGTCTTAACGTATCTTCCAACCTCTTCGTTCACCGAGCCCCTTCCGTAGATTGCAGCTATTGACTCTCACATGTGCTTGGCGGGAAAGTAGACGTACGGGATCTTTGAGCGTGTACTCACTACACAAAAAGTCAGCTCTCAAAGTACCCTACCGGGTTCTTGGGTTTCCGCACGCAGAAGCAACGTCACTACGATCTCTGAAGAGTCGGGACGACTTGTTTTCGTGGCAGATGCTTGCGTCCTCGCCTGCGATATCCGTGTGCCAACTTGCATTGTCCGTATCTGAACGAATTCGCACTGCCCAGTTGTTTGGCCCTCGTACTCCATACCTGCAGCCCCGCGTTGGGCGCCAGATACGGTTGGACTGTATCTGGCGCCAGGCGTGCTCCGTAGATCTTCGGCGATTGGTCTACCGAGCACTCTACGGGAAACCAGACGCGCAAGCGTTATTTAGAGTGTGCGTTATACTTGAAGATCGCGTTGTTTACGGTATGTTTAGGCAGCATTGCTTGGCGCGTGCAGAGTTTTTGTCACTGTAGGGTACTGTGAAAGGCAACCTTATCATTACCGGCAATGAAGTAAAGCTAAGGCTAAAAAATAAACGGTTTCTTATACTCAGACTGCGCTCTTTGAGGCTGCTTTTGCGCGTCGCTTTTTGCTTCTCCGCGTGACCTCGCCGCTCATTCCAGTGTTGCATCGCTAGTTGTTTACTACTAGATTCGCACGGACATTGACCTCGTGCATCGGTGCATTTGACGCAAACACGAGCATATCGAGGGGCTTTACTTCACGCCATTGAAAAGTGCGAGGAATTTTTATTTTCGCTTTTTGGCATCGCCATCATTTGTTGCCGCTTTCGCAATGCCTATCTTGCATGGACCTTTTGCTAAATTACCCAAGTACCAAGGAGCATGCTGCGAGCGTAGTTACACGCGTTGCACATGCTGGCTTCTGCAGCAGTAACCTTTCTAAAGCAAATGCCTAAAACAAATGGCATCTTGCACGCGCATTCGACAACTCTTTATTTTGGTTATTTACTTCGAAGGTTTTATACGGCGAAAGCGAGCGCTTGTGGCGCGCGTACCTACATTCCCAGCATTCTCCTTGGTGCTTGGGTAATTTAGCAATACGTCTATTGAGAGATAATGCGTAACGTGCTAGGAAGAGTAAAACCAGGGTATTCAGAAAATATGTCCTATTTTTCGGACTATAATCCGCAGACTATGCATGTATGAAAGTTGACATTTTACCCGGTGCAAACTGTATCTACAAGTGCGATTTTTCTTAAATACCGTTCATTACGACGAGACGTGACGAATTTTGTGAATGAAGGAGTACGTTGATGACGATCATGTATGATACAAGCTTCTTTGTTAGACCAAGAAAGCTGGCATTCGTCAAAGTGCGCCGTGTATACTAGAAGATTTTCGCGTTGACTAAGCACCAGGTGTGGAATATAGAAGCAGCCAGGAATCGGGCCATAGCTTCTCGCTGTCTAAATATTCATGCAGCAATTATATAGTTCCGACGAACTATTACCTCGAGATAAAACCGCAAAGCTACGCACTGTTTCGCCTTACACACATCGGACCGTATAGCGGGACCTATATACAAGCCATTTCAGCCAAGCCAGCGCTGTAAACTTCTCACGTAACTACGGTCTTTTTGAGGTCGTAGATTTCAGGCCGGTAATTGCGGTTTGACAGCGCTTTGATGGCCAGCAGAGTCCTCTTACGGGCCATGGTAAGGTAAAGCGTCCCGGCGTTGCCTCTTCCTAGCGTCTCCCGAGCGGACCTTTGCAAAACATCGCCTTCTGCGCGCTGCCATCTTTGTCTGCTGGGCTGTGGAAAGCATTCTGAGCATGCGCTGTTGTCCTGCTGTGCGGTACTGTCGAGACCGGTTATAACGAAGTCGGTTATAACGATATAGTGGCTACAACGAAGCGATCACGGTTTCCATTCCTTTTTGCACTTCGTTATAACCGAAGTCGGTTATAACGAAATAGCGGATATAACGAAGTGATTTTCGATTCCCGTTGACTTTGTTATATCCGGTCTCGACAGTATACCGGATGCTGCCCATGCGTCCACAGCTCAGTGACTCAGCGTTTTTTCGCCCGGGGTGATAAGCGATGGAAAGGTCTATCCTATACGTTTTAAATGGAGAGTGTGTTAGTCGACTTTCCCGCGGAACACGGAGGGAGCCAGTTACTGCGAACAACGGATGGATCCAGAAAATGACAAAACGCTTAACATAATACCGTTAAAAAAAAAAAGATCTATGTGCGCGGGGACAATAAAGGGAAACATCATGCGCCAATCATCTCTGCGCACATCGCGTTTTTTTCTTTTGTCTAATTAGTTGTATTTGCTTGGATCCTTCCAAACTACTGTAGTTTAACTAGTTTTCCGAGTAACTTGGTAACTTTCAATTACAAATTTATTTGGGTAATTAGTAGTTTAACTTAACTACATTTTTTAGGTAACTTCTACTCAAATTACTAACTACTTTCGAAATCTAGCGCTAATTCCGCTCACCACAAAAGTTTGAGCGCAGAAATAAAACGCCGGCAGATGAAGTGACATTTCCGAGCAAGGGGCCCCCTCACATTCCGTTCCGACAAGCGTCCTTGGGCCAAGGTGGCGACGAGCAGCCAAACGGAACATTGGCGCGCACGAACGCAGGAACAGATGCTTAACAAGCCTTGGTCGGGTATTGACCTAATCCGGTAATGCACGCAGGCGCCGCACCTCCAGCTGCAACCGTGAAAGACGGCGACACTCCGAGGGTTGTTGTTTTCATGTCTGCCTTTAGTGAGCTCTGACTCAAGCGGTTTGGGGGTTCCACGGGTAGGCACCACTGGAATGACCTCGCAGCTGGGCACCTGTTTCCATGGTCGCCTCGTCAGCACATACTCCCTTGCAAAGCCGGACTTTCCCACCCACGAACGCAGACAGGGATAATCCGTTCATGGGAGCAACTTCCCGCTTCAAGCTACAACTGTACGAGCGACGATGCTTGTTCACGTAATCCTTCGCGTCCTTCCGATACCGTAGAGGCCGGCAAAGATTGCGAGTCACCTTTGGGAAATCCTTTTGTTAGGCCCGGCGTCAGCGGCGAAGTATACTTCGTTTCATCTTTTGTTCAACCAAAAAATATTTTTTCTTTAGTAGCGTACCACTAGCACCGCAACTAAACGCGCAGTCGTCCGGATGACCTCATCGTCGTGGCGCGAGACTTCAACCCTTGACGGTCAGGTGCACTCGCTCAGCGTACTATCCGAACGTCGTGGAAATAAAGAGGGGTCAATCATAACAATCTCAACTTGCCGAAAAAATTAAAAAAAAAGGAGGAGAGTTTTTTTTAAAGACTTTCTAGCCGAGGCAAACCTCACATGTTTCGTCATTGACACCGAAGATGCTGACACTCGCTTTCCCGACCCTGCACACCTTGTTTCTGAAATTCAGCGCTGCCGTTCCATCCAGCGCACCGGTGGAACGTCTTTTTAGCTTGGTTGGGAACGTCTTTAGGAGGAAAAGGGAAAACTCTCCGATAAGGACTTTGAAAGTCAATTGCTTATGCGAGCGATTAAACTATTTTGGTGAAAACGCGAGCCATAAAATGACTGCATTTATTTTAGGCTCGCGGGGTTTTCACGGATTAAAACTGCTGTTCATTTTGATACCAAAAAATACAACAAGTAACTTCGAAAGTAACTTCAAAGTAACTCGCTACTTTTTACAGTAGTTAGTAGTTTACTCAATTACTATTACGAATGCGTAATTTCTACTCTACTCCAATTACTTTTGGCGTCAATACTCAGTAACTTAACTTAACTACCTTTTTTGAGTAACTTGTACATGTCTGGCTCGCGTGACCGATGCAGGAGCCAAGACGCGCGACGTCGCAAACGCCGCGTCGCGCCGTTTGTGACGTCGCGCCTTGGCCTCGGCCGTCGCCAAACGAGCTGACGCGCGCCGTTTGCGACGTCGCGCGTCAGCGATTGGTCGCCGACGCGCCGCTTGTGGAACGCGTCGCGTCTCCGCGGTGGTCGACCGCGCCGCCCCCTGCCCGGGCTGCGCCCCGGCTCCCCCGGCGTCCGTCCGCTTCGGCATGCGGGCCGCTCGTCGCCGGCTGTGCGTCTCCGTCGGGCGATAGCAGAGGCCGCCGCGCACGCATCTCCCGTTCCGTTGGTGTCCGGCCCACCGAACGGGAAGTCGGCTCCGCCTCGCGAGAGCGGCCATTGCCGTCCATGCTGACAAATTCGGCGAAACGACCGCGCCACCGCGCTGCTATAACCCACCGCGGTAACCAGAGTCTCGACGCCCTAAATGCTACCGGTACCGACAACTCACGTGCGACGTCACTCCGTACGTCACCTCCGTTTTCGGAGGCCCAAAAACGAGAAACGCAGATAGTTGAGTTTCGGTTTCTTCAGTTCTTTCGTAGGTATAGAAACATGCGTCACAAATGTCTATAAAAATTTAGGCAGTATGCCAGGTTCCCAAGAAGCCTAAAAACACAATTTAAACAAATTAAATTAAATCGCCTTCATTGTCCCTTTAAAGATTGTCTGCCGCAATTGGTCGTCTCGAGACTTCTACACGTTGCTCTTTAACAAGTAAACCATTTAACGTTTTAATAGATTACTTTTTGGAGTAATTTTGTAATCGTTTGATTACATTTATTAGGAAATAACCGCGAGAGTAATCCGACTATGCTTTTTGAAGTACGAGAGTAATCCGACGTGCTTCAAAAGAACTCGACTATGTATGTAACCGCGTTACTTTTTTTCTATCCCGTTTTTAGTGTTGTATTTCTCGTTCTGTACAAGTTTTCTACCGAGGAATCCTCGAACCCAATCTCCGACAGGAGGTTTTCTTAAGCAATATTGGTGGATTAAACAATATGAGTAGTTCGTAAATCTGGGATTCTAATCCAATAACGGGACGGTACGAAAGACCTGTTTTCAAAGCCGACAGAAAAATCTGTCGTTTCGAAAATCCGAAGTAATCGAAGCAGTAACGCTTACTTTTTCGAGTAACAGCCAACTGATTTTTTTCTCCTTAGTAATCAAGTAATTGAGTTGAATACTTCATAAGCGAGAGTAATTGTAATTCCAATCAATTCCTTTTTTTTTTTGAGTGACGCGTACAAGCATTGGTCGTCACCGCGTTGTAAAGGAAAAAAACTTTTGGACGCTTTATTTTGGCTGTGGTACCTGTCGGTCGTATTTCAATCCCCACGTGCGTAGTCAGATGCTGCCACTGATCTCTATGTCTATTTGCTGCATCGCGTTTGACCAGCTCCGCCTATGGACGGGAATGCGGCCACGGTCGGCCATCTTTTTGGTAGAGTTATATCATCTCTAGCCATCATAGTAATATGGCGGACATCGCAATGGCGGCAGGCTGCCATAATATAGCCGTGGATCTAGTACACTGTACCGTGGGTGATATTTCGTGCTTGATTGAAGTTGTTCGACGAAGCAGATTCTTGAAACCCGGCGTGAACGGTAGCCTCATCTTTGAGGACCCGGCGAAAGTTCTACGAAAGCGCAGCACCGGGGGAAAGCAGCGCAGCTCGCATCGAAAGCAGACTCCGTACCGGCGTCTGCTTTCGATGCTTCTTTCGATGCGACTTTCGATGCGTGCTGTGCTGCTTTTCTCCGGTGCTGCGATTTCGTGAAACTTTCACCGGGTCCTCAAAGATCGGGCTACCGTTCACGCCGGGTTTCAAAAATATGTTTCGTCAAACAATTTCAATCAAGCACGAAATATCACCCACGCTATTTTGATGGCAGCCTGCCACCACAACTGCCACAACGCTGTCTGCCATGGATGGATGATAGTGGCTGCAGCAGCTGTACCTTGGCTAGAGGTAATATAACTCTACCAAAAAGATGGCCGTCAGTGGCCGCATTCGCGGAGCGGGCAAACGCGATCCAGCAATTGTCATAGAGATCAGTGGACGCTGCTTTGCGAACGCTGTTTCACCTCGTCGAAATAGAAAACAAAATACGTGAGGATGTAAATAAGGTACATGTCACAGACTTCGAATGACCGGGCAAGCCTCGCACGAAAACGATGTAGCGTATACGGTTCCTGTCCTCGATGGTCCTGCGGGTATTTTGGATATCTTGAGCCAGTCCAATTCGTAATATTCAATTTTTTGTCAATTCTCGAGAACGGGAAAATTTTTTGGGGGCAACAGACGCCCGCTCGTGTTTGCCTTCTGCCCGCGGTAGCAGATGAGTTTTCGCGGAAGTGTTTTTATTTTTTATTCGCCAAGTTTCCAGTGACAGTCGCAGATTGCCTGGGGGATACGATGCCATAAAGAGTTAAAGAAAGAAAAAGAAAAAAGACTGAACTATTGAGTCATACGGGTCAAGTCGTTCGGTGAACGAGGCAAGCTGTGTTTGCAATGTCATTTTGTTTTTCATAAATCTTTTTTCTTGCTTTTTTATTTGTTTTTCTTTTGTTGGTTTGTTGTACCGTTCTATGGTAGAGGATATACCCGGAAAAAAAATGAGCAGTGTTTTTTTTTATTTAAAATAAAAATGGAAGACGTTTACAATTCTCTGTAATGCCGAATTAGAGCGCAGCTCTTGAGGAGGAGGGGAGGGTACGGAGGGGAGGGTCACGTGTGATGTCATGAGGGTAAAATATTTTCCGCCAAATCCAGGGGAAAGAAATTTTCCGCTAATTTTAGCGGGAAAGTTTTGCCCTCGTGACGTCATGTGTGACGTCATTATGGGAAACGTCCCATAATGCAACGCGCGGTTACGCCGACGGCGACGCCGACGCCGCTCAAGCCGGAAACAGGCGCCTAAGAGCTGCGTAAATATACACCAACTCATGTTTACAAACAAACCGGAGCGCCCCTAGCGGACGCCACCGGCGCCGCGCATGCGCGGTGGACGGTGGGCAAGAAGCCCGCCGTCGCCCATAAACAAACCATTGAATTGCGTTGTTGTCGGCGCCGGTGGGAGTCCCCGTGCTCTTTTTCGCGTTCGAATTGTTGATTCTACGTCCTCCTAACAATCTCTGACTACTTGAGCGGCTTCAGCAAAATTAACGAGGCAAAACTTTGCGTGAATAATGTGACGAGCGGCGATTCATTTCACGTGGACGCCACAGAATGGGCGCTACAGCCTGACTCCCACGATGAGATTCTGCTCGCTATTTTCAGTCGCGACGTCGCTCGGGCTGCAAAAGCGTGGACCGTAGCTGAAATGGTGGACGTCGATACTGAAAACCGCAAGTAGAATCGGGCATTACAAGTCGCTGATGGCCACTGGTAACAATGAACAACATCTTCTTGTATCTTTTGTTTACACTTAGCCTACTTACCCCAACCAACCTTTAAAAGTGTTTTGAAGCCTGCACTTAGTTCTTATCGCAATTACCGGGTCAACGTTTGGTTTACGGGCCGCTGTCGTTTGAACGAGCTGACGACAAAAAACAGACAAGTTTGAAAGAGCAGACGACAGTTCGAACGCATGCGCAATGAAGTGCGGGCAAGAAGCACCGCGTCCCGCGTCAACAAACCATTGGAATGTCACGTTGTCGGCGTCTGTGTGAGTCTGCATACTCTTTTTCGCGTTGGAATTGTCGATTCTACGTCCTCATAGCAATGTCTTACCACTTTAATCGCCTCAGCGAATTTATCAAGGCTCGTTACGCCGCTAAACTTTGCGTAAATAATTTGACGTGCGGCGATTCATTCGCATGAACGCCGCAGAATGGACGCCAAAACCATAATGAGATTCTTCTAGCTATTTTCGGTCGCGACGTCGCTTGTGTTGCTAAAGTGTAGAAGGTAGCGGCGATGATCGACGTCGATACTGAAAATCGGAAGCGGGAACTGACCAAGCGTAACGAGTCGTTTGATGGCCACTGGTACCAATGATCAACATCTTGTATCCACTGTTTGCACCGAGCCTACTTAAGTTTTTTGAGGCCTGCAATTACTTCTTATTGCAATCACCGGGTCAAAGTTTGGTCTACGGGCCGCTTTTGTTTGAACGAGCAGACGACAAAAATCAGACAAGTCTGAAAGAGCAGACGAAAGTTCGAACGATCAGGCGGCCGTGTGAATTTGAAGACGCACTGAACCCGTGGGTGGTCCGGACAACTTGGCGGTTTTCTCTCGTTCATGTTGAAACAAAAAACAAATACATCTGGCGACCACAAAGTGTTGCCCGCACAAGCAATCGTAGTTCGACAGCGTCTGGTTTGCCCTTTTCACGGCTACTATCCACGTTCCCGGACGAATGGAGGTGGCAGAAACACATGAAAACTGATCTTCAAACCTTTCCAGACTTTCTTGGTACAGCCCCCGTCGCAGCATTTTGACGAGAAGGCAGGTTTTTTGTCTGGTTTCTTTCAAAAGAACACAGGAATGCATGTCTTGCACGGCGACTTCTGCCCACCGCCCCAGACCGGAAGTGCGCCCGACGCGCCACCACCGCGGCGTGACGTAGGAGAGTTGAGTTCGTGTATAATATAAACCACGCGTCGTCGAAACAGTTTTTGCCAAAATGTATTGTGCTACCTGTCCGAACTACATGCCAAGGTTTGAGAACGAACCGTTCTCTTATTCAAATGTCATAAGCTATTTTCGGAAATTTTCAATGGTATATTATAATTGGTGGTCGACAACTTTCACGAATACAAGGGGCTGATCGAATGGCGCAAACTACCGAGAGGTACACTTTCTGGGACGGTCCGTGGAATAAAGAAAGCTTTAAAGGAAATATCAAAATTGTAATTGATTTGCGTTCTATGATACCCTGGTATTTACAGTCTTCCGGAACATTACGATATTTAGTCGAGAAAAGCAGAACTTAACAATTCTGTAAATAAAACAAATAAAATATCAATTCCAGAAAAAAATATTCGAGAGCCGTGGAATTAAAATTATACGCGTCCGGAACTTTAATTAGTGCTTATTGATATTTTATGACTGGCATGTAATATATTACCACGAAATAGCGCTACTCGTTAGCTTGGGAAAGAGCTAACGCGTTACAGAGCTCCGTTACTATTTTGCGAATGTAACGAAATGCCGGTGTCGTTGCCTGCCATGACTAACGGACGTTACTTTTACGTTAGTTTGTCGTTACTTTGTATTTCCCTTTTAGTATATAACAGCTGTTTATAATAAACCGCCTCTTTAAACTTCGGCAAAAATACACTGGTTCAGAGTGATCATTTTATTATTTATTTATTTGTGCTTTGCAGCGCCGCAACATTACAGCAGGAGTAGGATACAAATCTCATTTATACACGAACTCATCTCTGTTACGTCACGGCGCGGTGGTGGCGCGTCGGGCGCACTTCCGGTCTGGGGCTGTGGGCGGAAGTTCCCATGTGAGACGTGTATTCCTGCGTTGTTTTGAAAGGAACCAGACAAAAACCTGGCTTCTCGTCAAAACGCCGCGACTGGGGCTGTACCAAAAAGGTCAAGAAAGGTTTGAAGGTCAATTTTCATGTGCTCGGTTCGTCCGAGAACGTGGATATGTGCCGTGAAAAGGGAAATCCAGACGCCGTCGGACCACGGTTGCTTGGGCGGGAAGCACTTTGGGTTGAATTCACGGATACTTGTGGTCATCAGATTTATTTGTTTTGTTTCCACATGAACGCCGGAAAACCGTCAGGTTGCACGGACCACCGGCGGACTACGTTCAGTGCGTCCACAGGTTCAAACGGCCGCCTGATCGTTCGAACTGTCGTCTGCTCTTTCAAACGTTTCTGCTTGTCGTCTGCTCTTTTAGACGACGCCGGTCCGTAGACCAAATGTTGGCCCGGTACATGCGATAAGAAGTAAGTGCAGAGCTCAAAAGACTTAAGTTTGAAGGTTGATAAGCAGGCTCGATGTAAACAGTAGATACAAGGAGATGTTGATCATTGTTACCAGTGGCCATCACCGACTTGTTATGCCTGATTCACTTGATCCGATTCTGCTTGCGATTTTCAGTATCGACGTCGACCATCTCGGCTACGGTTCACGCTTTTTCGAGCCCGAGCGACGTCGCGACTGAAAATTACGATCGAAATTTCATCATGCGAATCAGGCTTTAGCGTACATCCTGCGGCGTCCACGCGGAGTGAATCGCCGCATGTCACATTACTCACGCGAAGCTCTGCGGTGTAATGAGCCTCGATAATTTCGCTGAGGCCGCTAAGTAGTCAGGCATTGCCAGGAAGACGTAGAATCAACAATTCGAACGCGAAAAAGGGCAGGGGACTCGCACCGACGCCGACAACATCGCGTTTCAATGGTTTGTTTATGGGCGACGGCGAGCTTCTGCCCACACTCCGTCGCGTCTGCGCGGCGCCGTTGGCGTCCGCTAGGGGCGCTCCGGTTTGCTTGTAAACATGAGTTGGTGTATACGTTGGAAACTTACACAAACAGCACAAGCCATCAACCAACGATATAAATAAGAAATTCAAAACAACACACAATAATACAATTTTTAAATTTCAAAATTTTCATACGCCAAAAATATTAACAAAGCAATTTCCATTGCACTGATTAGGTTAATAAAAGATTCACTGTCGGCAGGGTGTGGAACGTATATCCTCGAACACGTGACTCTTCCCGAGCGCGATTCGGAGAACCGAACCCTGCCCATAGCACCTGCCTGGGAAGAAGAAACCGCTCTGAAAAGAACGACCGGATGCATGCCACGTAACGGACGCTAAATATAACTCTTCGAGTGGTCAAAGTTAATCCGGTAAAATAAACGTTATTTAATTCCTTCCCAAACCAACGTCGGATTTCTAATTAACGACACGTCAGCACCCGGCCACCGCTGACGCACTTGTTTTGGTTCAAAGCGTGGGAACGTCAACGCTTCCAAACCTATGGAGTTTATCCTCTCTGTTGTTGACAGAACGAGAATTTATTTGTTTTGAGGAGAAGGATTTGACCAGCAGCTAGGGACGCTGAGGCAAAACCCTCCGAGCGGCGGCAGACTGTTGCCTTCTGAAGGGATGTCTCTTTCCAGCGAGACGGCTGCTCCTTCAGGGTACGGCGGCGGTGATCTTTGCAGTTTCTGTACAAAGACTGCACCGAGGACGCTTAGGGTTCCGCGCAGCGGTAATCTCGCGCCTTCAGGGCCCGGTCGTGGGAACGTTAACAGTGTTTTCCGAAGGAGTTTAAAATGACGCCGTTTATGCATAGCTTTGTTGGCGTTTCTTTGCCATTTTTACGTAGTGTACAGAATAAAAATGATTTTGTTTTCAAACAATCATGCGGCCATTTGTAATCAAAACTAATGAGTAACGGGTAACGCAATTTGATAGGAGATACCGTAAAATAATAACGACATTACTTCACTCGTTAGTCATTTGCGATCGTAACAAGTACGTTTGTACGTAAGTAAAAAAAACAAAAAACTAACGCGTTACCAGTAACGTCGTCACTTGTCACGCGTCAGTTCCACCACCGCCTTTGACTGGCGTACGTGCTCCTCGCGTTCCGATGTGCCAAAGACGTATTTTGGAACGCAAGCTTGCTCGCCGTACAAACCCCGCTCGTTCACTTTTCCGCACGGTGTACTGGGCATCGTTATCGGAGTTGTCGGAACGCTTTACATAATAGAGAGTTTTAGTAGATCGTTCCGATACCTCCGATACCCCCGATAACGATACTATATATGTAGGCGCAAAGGCGGAGGCAGAGTATCGGGTATCGTTATAGGAGTCATCGGAACGATCTACTAAAACTCTCTATTAGGGAGTTTTCGTAGACCGCGTTTCCCCCTCCGCTAAGCCCTCCGCAACGAAGAAGCTGCTACTGCGCCTGCGCGCCGATAGCCTTGACTGTACAGTTCCGGGTATCGGAGCGAAAACGATCTACGAAAACGGTGAAAACGATCTACGAAAACTCCCTAATATTTCCATTAGGATTCCCGCAGCACCGCCTAGAAATTGCCTTGCCACGAACGCGTCTTGCAGCGTCTTGCAGCAAACGCAACGCTAGCATGCGCCGATGCCCATAGACGCACGCGTCTGCTACTTTGCCGCGTATACCTCGTCGAGCTTAGGCTTGTTTACCGCTAGGGGCGGGTCGGCGATTCACTACCAATGACGTCATGAGCATGGGCTTTGTCTTCTGTACTCAAATTTACCTTAACAGCACTAGTAAAAAAGATTCGTTTTTTTACGGAGCATTTTAATTTACTCCTTTGTGTGGCGAATTAAAATAAGCAGGTTGTTTTCTTTTTTTAAATCTTCACAGATCTATTTTAAAAGTCCGTGAAAGCTACACTTGTGCTTTTTGAGCAGGTACGTTGTACGGCCAGGGAGATTTAGTATAGGGGGCTAATCTTAACGATCAGTTGGCTAATCAAATAAAATGTGTTCATTAACTTTTTATTTAGGGAAATAGACAGATGGGTCCAATTAAAAACTTGCTGAGCGTCATCGAAAACCACTAAATGACTAGTTCGTATATAGACTGAGAGCGTAAGACGCGCAGAAGTGCGCTAAGGTTACCACTCCTGCAGCAGGAGCAAGGCTACCTGTGCGATAACGCGCCCGCTCGATTTTTCGCCTCTCATCAAAGCCCCAGCTTTGTACCTGTTCCACGAGTGGTACCTTAAGTGCACTACTACGATTCGCACACGGTCAGTATTTCTAAAAATAATTTAGTGCTTTTCGATGACGCTCACCAAGTTTTCAAATGGAACCATGCGCCTATTTTGACTAATTGAAAAGTTAATTAACAAGTTTTATTTGATTATCCAACTGATCGTTACGATTAGTCGCCTATACTATGTCCCCCGGGCCGTATAACTCACCTGCACAAACCGCATAAGTGTAACTTCCGCGTTTTTTTTAAAACCAATTTCGTTTAACGAAAGCAAGCCGGCCCAGACAGCTCCTGCTGCGGCGCTGCCTGAGGTGTCAGCCTTTGCCGGTTGCAGCATTCGCGTCCCCTTTTTCATTATTTCTGTTCGCGCAGATGCTCCCTGGCAATAAACATGTCATTTCCCGTCCACGCAGTTTCACTATCTTGAAGGAGCCATGCGCTCTAGGACCTTCACGAGAACGTCTGCGTGGTTCTGATAACTGACGTCAATCAAGCTCCACAGGTTTTCTGTGCACGAACGAGCTGATTTAACTTTTATTTCACACTTCTGACACACGGGGTGATCATTTAATGAGCGCGCTGAACGAGAATCTGGCTGCCTGCAAAATGTCAACCGTAAATTACTGCATTTCGTTAAAAATGTTTGGTGAATGCGGGAGCTCTCGGACCTGCATTTTCGCAATCCCAGCGCCACACACGAGACAAGAACTAGAGGGGACACAGGGCGTGCGCTGGAAGCTGATACATACAAGTTTGCCAGGTAATTGACTTCACTTAGGCGTGAGCAGCCGTCCTGAGTCCCCTATTGTTATTCTGTCTTGTCTCGTATTTCGCACAGTTTCTGCTATACTGTTCACGAGAAAATTACAACGCGTATTAAGAAAAAGCAGGGAGCTTGACAGTGCAACGATGCTCCATGGATGCGCGCAAAGCCTCCGAATCGCCTCCTCTCCCTTCAAGAAACGTCATCGCAGTCCGACCTTCGACGCGCTAATTGAACATGAGCCCCGGCCGAACACTGACGCAGAACTCGCGTCGTGCCCAATCTCAGGACTCGATCGATCTGACTGTAATGACGGTGCAATCACTTTGCGAAGGTCTTCTGCTTATCTAGGTGGTGTTGGCCAGACGCGCGTGCTAGCAGCCTGGCCCGGAGAGTTTGGCCATTCGTTGGGAAGTATAGGAGACAAATGAGGAGGCGCCATTGGCCGAAAGCGGGCTGGGCGTGTTCCAGGGCATCTTCACAAATTCGAATGTGACCAGCCAGAGGCCGGAAATAATACCCTGGTGATGGTCGCGAGAAACAAACTTAATTAGTGCGTCGGAATAACTCCCCTGACTGAAAATATGGTGCACGTGATGTTTCATATCACGGTTATCCAAAGTCATGTTGGAAGAGTGCGACTAGCGGAACGATCGACATGATTCATAAGCCAAGCGCCGAGGGCTGGGAATCTGCCGTCCGAGCGGTCACACTCTGTCTGAGCAAAACAGAGTTCTAGCGGCACATTCGTTCTTACATCTTTCTGCATGATCATGATCGAAACATCACGTGCACCCTATTTTGAACCATGAAGGGTTACTACATTTCACTCTCACGCGCTTATTAAAACAATAATACCAACATATACCTATGAATAAAGCAGTTTCCCGCTACCACCGCTAGGGGATTTTTTTAGGCTTCCGGTTGGCCAAGAGAGCATGTCAAGCCCACTTTCTGCGTCTCATGCACGCCCTGGCTCCGCCCGCGCCTCTGGCTTGGTCATGCTGCGAGGGACGAGCTTCCTCGCATGGCTTATGCCGAGTCAACGAAAGTGTCTGAAGTAAGGGCCAGCGCACCACCGGCGCAGCGTCGAAGCTTTTGTTGTTTTGGGCGAGGGTCAAACGCATCGGAGTTGGGCGGACATCCTCGCAGAGCTCTACTCTCCAAGCGGGCAGTTTTATCAGTTTCAAGAAACCACCAGGAGGCGCAGCATGTACCGACGGCCACGCGCTCCGCTGTTTGTATTTCATTTGAACCCGCCGGAACAACTAAACTCTTCAGCACCTCGTACGCGCGCGAGCCAATCACCGCCAGGAACACTGGTAGTTTCTTCGGTTTGCTGTTACAAAGTGCTGGAACCTTTTCAGGTACGAAAAAAAGTTCTGAGTTTTCTCGTCAATCTTACCGAGCCGTGACATGACGAATTCCATAGCGAATTGCACTTATCGTTTGGTAGTCCTCCCTGCTGCAATGGCCTTCGTAATCCTATCTTCATCGTCAGTGTGATAACTCACAGATCGGAAGCCAATGATTAGCAAACTTTATTGAAATACCGACGCTCTTATATAGCAACCGTTATCACTGCAGATCGCTGCGTCACTGCAGGGCACTTGTGTGACAATGCACTTTGATGCCGCGCTATCACATATAAGGGTGTACTTTAGCTCAGCTTGTCTTAATTTTATCAGGATAAAAACGCTAAAAAGCATAGTTTTCTTCCTCCGACAACCAAATCTCACAAGAACTACTTCGTGAAGCGCATGAATAACGCGCAAATCTTAATTTTTTGTCTCGGTATGACAATTAGAATACGTGGGGTATTGGTTATGGTCCCAAGTATTGACAACAGGATGTGTCGCAGAAACCGCTGGATACAACGCTACGTAGCTGACGCGGTCCGGTGGTTGGTCGTACAGGGTGCAAGAGAGAAAATGAAACCCGATGGTTTGGTTAACATAAATAAACTATGCGTGTAAGGAAGCTGAAACTCCGCGTGAATATATATGGAAGCGTTGGTGATCGAATGTGAAAGTTTGAGAACTTAACATTACCTGGACCAAAAGATAAAGTAGGGACACAAGAATTTTTGTATGTGATGACATTCACTACGACATTCATTCATCCAACCAATAAATAGGATTGCGGGCGTGTGTGACATCTTTTTTTATTGAAAGAAAAATACACTTGTCAGCAAGAAAGACGATATGGTCCTGTCTCTTGCTGACAAGGCTTCCTCCTGAAATAAATGCCCTCAAAAAGTTACCCTTACGGTCTTTATTGTGTTTGTTTGACGAATATCAGGTGTGGGCGTCACTCATGAAGAAACTGTTTTCTCTTTTTTTTTTATTCAGTTGACGTCTTGTTCTCAAATTTTCCTATTCTATCACCAGCGCTAGCGTTACATTAACACGCAGTTCAAGCTTTCTGTCTCAGCTGGTTTTGTGCAATATTTAGAACAAAAAAACGAGTAGGACATTACATGAGCCTTCTATCCAGATAGCCTGCGCTCTCTATGCAAGGAAGCTGGGCGTAACAGATCCAGTGTCAAAATTCAGCGTTGTAGGAAAAATAAGCACGTCGAATAGATAGTTTACCCTTTCGCTATGCGGCTGAATAGAACCAGGAAGCTACACTGACAAATGTATTTTTTTATTTATTTTGTATTTCAGGGCTTTTTTATAAACTTCAGATGCGGAGCCTTTCGTGTACGCTATCTAATTGCATGTTCCAGCACGCATCTCGGATGCCTGAAATAAGGACCCATTTTTGGGTTACAAGGCAAGAGAAAAAGCTGTTTCTTTTTTTATTTCTTGCAGCTAACACTCGGAATAAGCACCTCGCGTTCAGGAAGCACAGATTATATACCAAATTGCTTTTTGTGCGTGCTTGATTTTTTTTTTTCTCAAAAAATGGCAAGCTCTTATCCCCCCTTCCCCCCTTTCCCATTTTTTCGAAAAAAAGGTACTGATATGACTTGAATTATGTTTCCTTGCTAACTTTACTTTTTTGTGTGTGTTCCGGTGCTAAACCGTATTCCTGTGACCGACGACATTTTAGATATTAAGGCACTGGAATGGACAACGAAGAATGCAATGAAGGGTTTCAGCAAAACCACAATAAAAAAATTTAAAAAATAGGGCTGACGAATATAGGGCTATGTACTACTTTCTCTAGAAAAACGCTTTGTGCAATGTTCGTACACGTGGCGCAAAGTGTGTAGCTCTAATGAGATTTTGTTTTTGGAGGAAAAAAAAACACGATGGTTTATCTGCGCTCGAAAGTCGCGACTTTTGATGAGACAACAAACTATCCGCAACTACAGCCCGCCGCCCGCCCTCTCGCGGACGAACGCAGAACCAGAGTAGCGGGGACGGCGGCGGCGACGGTGGCAGGGACTGTCGACCTTGGTGCTGTTGCTCTGGAGTCTGGACGGAGTGTTTGTGTATCATGCAGTTTTCTTTTATTATTATTTTTATTTATTTATTTATTTATTTATTCTTTTGTCGTACTGGCCATTACCGTGGAGGGTTTTCAACAAGTATACACGGATAAACCGAGTGCGTTAAAATAGGAATCCGCCTCTTAACAGCGTCGCACGAATTTCACGGGACTTTTCGTAGATGGCAAGCGCTGCAGATTTCGGGTTCTGCTTTCGGCAGCACAATCTCTGCTTGAACGTGACGGCGAAAGCTCCGGTTAGTAGCACAAAGCTCTTTGGTGCGATTTATAAAAAAGTCTATCCTTTAGAGAAAGTAGGAGAGGACTGCTCGCGCAACGCTGTATCGAGCGCATCGAGCGATAGACATCGGGAAGGGTTCGCATTTTCTGCGCTGAAAGGCCGTGACAAGGAACACGACACTTCGCTCCAGACACTTTAAAAAGACGGACCACACGTACCTGCTTGAAGTAAATTACAAAGGCAAATAAGGAAGTCTTCGCAGCATTTTTCAGCGCGTCTCTGGGTCGATCGGGGGTGTTCTTAGAACGGGCATGCTTTGGCGAGGCGAGTCTCGTCGATGCGAATAACGATACACAGATGTACAATACTGTATATTTGAATATTTACTTTGCCAGAGCAATAAATTGCTTTGCTTTGAAACGTATTGATTTTGCGACCAAAGAAGTGGGCACAGAGCATTAAATAAAAATTCTACACAGGCCGATGTCGTTATTAGGGAATTCTTGCACAGCGTTGCCGCAGGCTACCGTAGGCACGGCAACGCTGTGGCGAGTGCTGAGAATCATACTTCGAAGGTGCAGCGAGAACGTCTGGTCGCTATACCTCACCATACGGTAGGCTGAAGGTACGCTATTCTGAAGTTGCCTATTAGTAACCTTGGCACAGGATGATCAAGTGTTGCAGTGCACTAAAAAACCGCGACGGTGTGCAATGAGCTGTGAGTCTCTGGCACAAAGATATCCATAATGTGAACGCAGTGTGCAAACACCACGACATTTTCACTATACCCACAAAACTATCGTGCCACACGCCATGACGTGACCGGCGGCCAAAATGCACTCGCCCTCCTTAATGACCTAATTGCGGAGGACCATGGCTACGACGCACTTCTGGCTACGACGCGGCGGACTTTGCTACGACGCACTTGACGGCGGGTTGCTGCTGCGCACTTGCTGCCCTGGCGGGGAGTGAGGGAGAAAACGGACCCTATATAAGGCGGAGCGCGAGGCTGCTCAGGAGTTCTCTCGGATTTGACGACTGTATCGCAACCATGTAATTAAACCGTTCGTTACGTTACCAATTCTCCCACCTCCACTGGACCCCTGGGTTCTTCACTTCGGGGAATGGTCGTCGTCACGAGCCAGGAAGCTCCCGGACGTGCGGCTCAAACCCCGCCTCTAACAACTGGTTGGCAGCGGTTGGGATCGGACCATGCGACATCGTGCTACATCTGCGGGTGAGCGTTTGGACTTTGCTTTGAGATTCGCCAGGCTTCAGATTATGGGTAATTAATTTTGAACTGCTGGGAATCCTTAGGTTTTGACTCGTGCGCTAGGTTTGTGTACAACCTTGCGACAAGTTTTAGAACAAAGCCAAAGCTAAAGAGCAGCGATCATGGATCTAATGAGGTTACTGAGAACAGATTTATTCTGTTTATGTGAAGAATTGGGTGTGGAGGTGGAGCAAAAGATGAAGAAATCTGAGATCAGTAAAGCGATTTCAGAGAGCGCAGAAGCAGAGGAAATTAAAATTGCGTGGGAACTGCTTCAGAACGCTAAGAGCGAAGCTGCAGCGAGAGGAACGAGAACAGACGGCAGCGAGAGAGGAACGAGCAGCAGGCTGCAGCGAGAGGAAGGAACGAGAGCGAGGAGCAGGCTGCAGCGAGAGAGGAACGAGGCGCAGGCTGCGACAGAGAGGAGCGAGCGCTGAAAAGGCTAGAGCTCGAAATTGAACAACAGCGATTAAACTCGCAGAACAGTAGAGTTGGGGCTCCGGTGCGAGCAAGTGAGACCGAGTCGTATCAAATGAAGAAGCTCATGCAGCCGTTTAAAGTTGGGGAAGACGTGGGCCTGTTCTTAGTGAACTTTGAGAGGACATGTGAGAAGTTGAGCTTCGCCCCAGAAACGTGGCCGCAACGGCTTTTGACTTTGTTGCCCTGTGAGGCTGCAGAGGTTGTCGCGCGCCTTAGTGCTGGAGACGCGGACGACTACGACAAGGTGAAGTCCAGCCTTTTGAAACGGTACCGCCTTTCTGCCGAGGCGTTCCGTCAAAGGTTTAGAAACGCATCCAAAAAGAGCAGCGAGGGCTACTCGGAATTCGCTTACGGGCTTAAAACCAATTTGATAGAATGGTTGAAGAGCGAGGAAGTGTACGAAAGCCGAGACAAGGTAGTCGAGTGTGTGTGCCTCGAACAGTTCTTTCGTAGCATTCCGCAGTCAGTCAAGCTCTGGGTGCAGGACAGGGTAGGAGTCGACACTGTCGAAAGGGCCGCTGAGCTAGCCGAAGAGTACGCAACGCGTAGAAAGCTGAGCGGAGAGGAAAGCGAACCCGGCCGGAGCGATCAGCGCAAGACCTTCCGACAGGGAAACGGCTCGCGAGAAAACGGGCCCGAGAAGCCCGAAGCAGGACAAAAGGTCCCAGAAAAGAGCGCAGAACACTCGAACGGAGACGAGGCGCGGAAAAGCCAAACAGGGCAGTTCGAGGCAAGGAAGCCGTTCCTGTGCTACAACTGTCAGGAGCCGGGACACACAGCGGCCAGATGTAAGAAACCGCGGGTTGTGTTCTCGACCGTGACCGGTAGTGACGAGGACCTGGAGCTCCTTCGTCCCTATCTTCACGAGCTCCAGGTAAACGGAAAGCCGTGCAGGGTGCTTCGTGACAGTGCAGCGACGATGGACGTTGTTCATCCGTCGTATGTAACGACATCCGATTTTACTGGAAAGGTAGTTTGGATCAAGCAGCTGCTCGAAAAGCACAGTGTCTGTCTGCCTATGGCGACAGTAAGGATAACTGGCCCGTTCGGAGAGCTGGTGACAGAGGCGGCTGTCTCGCAAACAGTCCCGTTGGAGTATCCCTATTTGTTTTCTAACCGGTCAGATTTCCTGCTGCGCGAAAGGGGTCAACAACTGGGAGAAGGACTAGTTCAGTCGTGTACGAGGTCCAAATCGCGTCAGCTCGCCCCTTTGTTAACGAGTGATCCAGAGCCAGAGGCAGCTGACGGGGAGCAAGCACTCCCAGAGTTGAAGGCAGAGAAACGGGATGAGGGGACCAGGTTGTAGAACAGCCTGACCTCGTAGCAGTAGAAAGCGTACGTCGTCCCAACGCGCCGGTGAAAAAGGCGGAGGAAGACGGGATCATTAGAAGATCTCTCGTAGCTCCGACGTCACGTAACTTTGGTCCTCTGCTACGAGCAGACGGAGTGTCTTTGACAGTCGAGCAGAAGAGCGACCCTAGTGTGTCAGGGTTTCGCGGTACAGCTCAGGAGATTGCTAGGACCAATGTGACGGGGCATGAAAAAGGCGGATTGTTTTATCGGCGCTATAAGGACCGCATTTTCACGTCTAGAAATCACGTGAAAATCGATCACTACGACTTCAGGGCAAGAAAAAGGAAAGGCAAATTTAACGGCAATGCCGATGGGTTGAGCAGATTTTTCTGGTATCACCAAAAGCGGGAGTGATGATCTCAGAGGTCTCCGTCATCCACGGGAATGAGGATCAAAGTGGGGGCACTTCGTTAAAACCCCAACAAGACCTCACAAATTGCAAAAAGTTTTTGTCTTTTGTATTTTGTTCATAGTGACCTCTTTGGAAAAATGAGTTGTGTTTTGGCGACAGCGGGTCTCGATACCCGCAATTGTCCTAAGGTTTTAAATTTGTAGTTTTTTTTTGCAAATTTTTGTAATCCGTAGTCCAGTCTGGCGGGTCTCTGGCGAATTCCGAGCGTTTGACTGCGGTGTGGCGTGGTGTTGTGTGGGACGTTTCCGCTAATGCCTCCGTTGTAAGAGGTTTGGGAGTTTGTTGGGTGCTTGCAGCGTCTTCTCAAGGCCTACTCCAAGCCCACCTCTTCAGGCCAGCGATCGTACCACCGGCCTTTCGAGGTTTCCCTGGCCCCGGAGGGGCTGTTAAGAATGGAACCTTCGGCGACCTTCTTCCGAGTTTCAACGCTGCGGAAACGAGTCATGACCAGTCCGGGAACGTCGCCTGCTGGACGGGGCCTACGCGAAACGAGTCCCGACGAGTACGGAACCGGCGCCTACGTGTCTGCGCCTGCGGAGACAGGTCTCAACGCGCCCGTGACGTCAACGGGACGTGTGTGCGTGCGTGCGGCTTGGTGCGCTCCGGAAGGGGAGAGAGGCCGGGCCTAACTGCGGAGACAGGTCTCAACGAAGCCCCAAAAGTTCTGTAATCCCCCCCCCCTTTTCCAAAACAAAAAAATACTTGCTTGTTTTTTGAACGCACGTTAACATCTCTGTCACCTGTGATAAGCCCGTGCCCTGACCGTTTCGCGTTTGAAGCCAAATGAATAGATTTAAGCACACTGACCAGCAACAGCGAGCAGGCGCGTGGAAAATCTATCACCGCCTCTTCCGCCATCTTGGAACTACCGCCCCCACATCTATAAGGTGTTGAAGTGCGACATTATGGAAAAACAAATGAAGTTTTGCGCATTGCTCGTGCGCTGCGCGAAGTAGTTCTTGCAATATTTGTTGGTCGAAGAGAAAAACGATGGTTTTGGCGTTTCAAACTTGGACGTGTCGATACAACAACATAAATCTGGTTTAAAACGCGCCTACATATATCTAATTTAATGGACTGACTTTTTTTTTTACTACGGTTCTTGAGATGATTACGTGTGTAAGGTCCTTGCTTGGGGTTTGCTTCTTCAAATGTATACGGACGCCAAACACACCCCCTACTCGACTCGGTCGTCTGCGTCGCCGCCCGCCGTAGACCCTGGCGAGTTTTTGGCCCTACTTTATTACAGAAAGAGAGCTACGCTTTGTAATTTTACAAGAAAAACCCGATCTGTAAAATACACCTTTGACGAAAATTTTAGATTGCTACGTGCAGGCGTCGATTTTTACGGTCCATTTCAGCTCGAGCCTGGTGACTAGAGACACCCTATACAACCAATCACATCGATCAATTGAAGAATTGCAGCGAATGACGAAGCCCCGAATACAAATAGACCAAAAATATGCGATGCCCGCTGGCGTAACGACCGTGACGTTTCGCCTGCCCATTCTCTCTGCACTCATCCCTGTGTTATTTTATTTATTTATTGATCTAATCGTATTTTGAGATTTGTCACTCGCTCAGATCATTCTATTGCGCGCCGTGATTGGCTGTGCTGTCTTCCCCACGAAAGTGAAAGCACATTCCTTTATTTAAACCTAAAACTTTCTTTTTCTTCTTTTTTCCCCCTTTTTTTCACTACGTTTTTTTTTTTTTTTTTTTTTGAAGTGAAGGTATTTATATTAACGAGTTTCTATTGTCCGAAACTGTGGGGTGCTGCCAATAAGCTTTCGCGGATAAATCGCTTTCCTCACCAGACACTTCATTAATTCCCTCTTTTTTCTCTTTTTTCTTTTTCTCCCCGGCGGGTCCAACTTTGCAACCTCAAAATCCGAAGTAGGAAAAAAAAGGAAAGAGAAAGAAGAAAGCAAGAGAGGCAACGGTAATAGGGCCGAAAGAGGTGTAGCCGTCAATTCTGATTAACGGGCGGGTTACTGTCGGCCTCCAACTTTCGTGGCCATATTAGCTCGTGAGCTCCAGGGATTGAGACTCCCCGGGTGAGGATGCCCTCTAGTATCCCAACGATCGATTGGGCATGCTTTCCCTTTGTCCTTCTCTCTCTCTTTTTTAACCCTTAATGGAATTTAAATTAGATTTTGACATTAGCGAAATGACAACGCACTGAAAAGGAACCCGAGCTCCAACAATGCTGACCGGAACAAAGGTGCTCTGTGTTTACCGCGTCCTAGAAACTGATCCCTCGATTTCCGCCCAGTGACGTCATAGATGGCGCCAACGGAAACAATCGAAGAGTGCCAACGGTTTTGTCGCCATAACCAATGTTGCATAACATAGGAGCCATTTTACCGTGCTAATAATAACTATAAACACTTTGTTACTTCATCATTATAGTTTGTCCGCACTCCCTCTCTTTCTTTTCTTTATAAAGGAGCTGTGCAACAATTTCAGTGCTTTGCCTAAATAATCTTGGAGTTGGTGTATCGAGCTTTTTTGAAGTAAAGAACAAAAAAAAACGCTTTTGCCGGCATGCGCTAGTTTCTATTTTTTTTTAAATTGACGGAGATTGAGGTTTTCGGCACCTCTGAGCTCCTTCACCATTTTCCGAGTCACGTGCGCTGTGACGTGAAGGGAGGACGCGCGGGGTTCCGGTGAAGCTCTCTCTCTCTCTCTCTCTACGAACCATGAGTGAGCAGCGAGAACTCACCCGCTCGCGACCACGCGCTTGCGCAGCGCGATCAACATGGCGAAAGGAGGAAAATGTTAACGTGCTCGTCCGGGTCCGGCCATCCCCCGTCCTGGTCTGCCCCCGTCCCCCTCCGGCTTCTGGCGGCTGTTCGCAGTAGCAGATAGAGCTGACGGTTTTGTGGACCTAGGAGAGATGGCGCCACTAAAACTCCGTGTAATAGACGTTTTGTCGATGATTCCAGCTTTTTGACGCATTTATATTTATGTTGGAACGACAATATTTATAGAAAAATAACCTTTTATCGAGCAGGCATTTGCACAACTTCCGATCTTTTTACAAATCCCCCATTGACGTCACGCCGCGTGGTACTCATGGCCGCTGCTGGCGGCTGCAGGTCGGGAAATAATCTAATTTCTGCCTTCTGGTGAAGAAGGAAGACCAGAGGAGCTGTACGATGGAAAGTAATGACCGGCCGCAAGCCGGCAAGCCAGAGTGGAAAGGCTGCCGCCATCTATGAGCGACGGCGACCACCAGATACGTGACTTGCCGCCGTCGCTCATAGATGGCGATAGGTGTCCAGAGTTCGGTGACTTCATTTCTTTGCGGGGGACACGATCCTGGAGAAACTAGCCCTTAACAGCTCCGCTGTAAAAAAATAAAAAGGAAATCGACGGCACTTTTCGCCTAGAACAGAAAGCACCGGCGGCAGATTCGCTCGCCAACCTACTCGAGAGAAATCAGATGTCCACGTAGTACGTACAGCGCCTGGCGCTCTAAAGAACGAAGCCGTGAAAGTGGGCTCCAAAACACGAGTTGAAAATTGCCAAAAGTGAGTGATCCCTAATATCTCGCTCCAACGCTTCCATCTATTTTGGGTGTCGCGAACTTCTTAGAGCTGATCCAACACAGACTGTACCAATTATATACGCAGGGCCGCGCTAAATAAAAGGGAAAGGAAGAGTAACCTCCCGATCCTCCGCCCTTTATTTTTTTTCCCCAGGGTTTAATTAACCTCTGGAACGAGGGGAAATATTTGTTGGGCTTCGGCGTCCCTGTCCGAAATTAAAGTTTTCGTGTGTTTCTTTGTTTTTTTTTCATTGCAACTTTTAGGGGTTTTACCGACGACGTGCAAACAGAGAACTATTTAATGTGTCAAAGGAGCCCGTACGAGATTATTGGCGAAGTCATTATTGAGTCGAGCGTTTGCAAATTTCCTCGTGCGCCGTGATTGGACGGTTCAGCCGAGCGAAGGCGATTGTTTGAGAGTGGAGCCTTTGGTTTTTAAGCACCTTTATTTTTCTTTTTTTTAATTCCTCTAAAATGCTTTTTATTCATTCGAGTAAACGAGAATGAAATAAAGAAGATATTTTGAAAACCCAATACACCCATGCCGCCGAGCTTTCTTCGTTCATTATGAGGCAGTCATTATCGAAGTTTTAGAAATCTAATCAGTGTAAATTTACTTTTTTTTGTTTTGTTTCAGCGACAGATGTTAGTGGGAACCTCCCAGGCGAAATTGCACGTTACTCCATCGCAAAAACTCACGGCGAAGTCATCAATCACATGATAGCGTCCAGCCGCTGCAGCTGCAACAGCCGCCGAGTTTCTCATGAAAAAGCCTAATTTTCCCCTGTCGAGCCGGATTCGAACCAGCGTCCTATGATTGACAGCAATCGTCCTCTCTACGATCTACCTCTCTTGCATGCCTACTGAGCTATGCATTGAGAAATTGAGGGAGAGGAGGAGGCGTAAGGGGGCGTCAGGACGCCGAGCTCTGATTGGAACGAATAGTGGGTAGGCCTAAAGCTATAGCTTCCTTTGTCTCCACTGCACTCGTCGAACGGGCTAGAACGCGGAACGCCGGCGTTTGTCTTCCGCATTCGAACGCCTAACGCCTATAGAAACACGAAAAAAAAATGTAAGCGTAATTGTTTCAAGTTTTGGGTAGAATGTATAAGGAGTAACGTAACTATACGTTGCCCGTCGCTCGATATAAGAAACGTAAGTACGTTACCCGTTACTGTTTTGACAATGTAACGAGTACGTTACTGCGTTGCCGAAAAATGTTACTTGTAACGCGTTACCGCCAACACTGGCTGCAATCCACACCCCGTTGGGCCGGCGCGTGCGCTCCATCATCCCGGGTTTTCAACGCTCTCCGGTGCTAGGAGGGTTGCAAGGAAGCCCGGCGAGGGTTTTCAACGCTCTCCGGTGCTACGAAAACCCTCGCCCCTCAAAGTCATTCCGGCAGTCCGCACGTCGGATCGGACGGTTTCGTCGTACATGTGTTTCGCGCTTTAGAGATGCTTTCGAGTATCTCTATCTCTGTATCGAGATACATTTGGAAAACGTATTTGTATGAAATTAGTGAAATACATTTGCGATGTATCGCTTGTACCACGATACTGCGCCAGGCTTAGGTATCCCGTTACATTTGTTGTTAAAATTAACTATTTTTTTCTTTTTCGATAAGCTGAAAACCTAGTTGTTTTGGTATATCACGGTCATCAAAATTAAAAAAAAGAAATAAATAAAGGTGGTTCGGGTAACGGTCCCTTGCAACAATAGCGGCATAAGCTCCTCTCACAAAGCCCTTACGCTTTCCGCTTTAGTAATGAGGAGGAAATCAGCAGTCATGAACAGTACAAGAAGTTTAGGAGCGGCTTATCTTCGTGCATGACAGTGTAGGAAGATAAGCCCTTCATCAAGTTCTCTACTGTTTGAGACGACCCTCACGGCAAAACAGGTTTTGTTTCAGGCAGGCACGTATTGTCAAACATGGCAAGCAGCCGTTGGTTCCTGTACCTATCTGGTCAACTAAAGCCGATATTGTGTGTGTGTGTGTGTGTGTGTGTGTGCGTGTGTGTGTGTGTGTGTGTGTGTGTGTGTGTGTGTGTGTGCGTGTGTGTGTGTGTGTGTGTGTGTGTGTGTGTTTGTGTGTGTGTGTCGTGTGTGTTTTTTTTTTCGGGCATTGGGATAGTATTTGTGAATACATGAATAGTTTGACGTAAGGGGAGGTGCATAAAGAACGGAACCCTCCACGCCTACCACTGCTTGGGAAGAAAAAAATCATTTTTGTATGTATCTGTATTTGTATTCCGGAATACTTGTATCTTAAGATATGTATTTCCACTTTAAAATACTCGTAGTCAGTATTTGTATTCCGGGATACAAATACGAATACAAAAACGAAAGACGCTTACAAATCTCTGTAATGCGAAATTAGAGCGCAGCTCTTGACGAAAAGGAGAGAAGGCTACGGAAGGGAGAATATGCCCCTCCTCCTCCTCCATCCCCTCCTCTTCTCTCCTCCTCCAATTCAGCTTCCCCCTAAATTTAGCGGGGAAAATGACGTCACATGACTTGGCACGTGTCATGTTACCTTTGAACAGATTCAGTTTGTCCGCTAGATTTAGTGGGAAAATTGACGTCACGTGACCTCAACACCAATTCGATTCCCCGCTAAATTTAGCAGGGAATCGAATTGGTGTTGAGATCACGTAGCGGGAAATTGAATTCGTGTTGAGGTCACGTGACGTCAATTTTCCCGCTAAGTTTAGCGCGGTTACGCCGACGGCGACGGCGACGCCGCGAAACACGGAAACGGGCGCATAAGAGCTGCGCTCTAAAACAACCCAACCTTATGAAGTACACACATGAGAAGAGAAGGCCTGTCGATACCAGGGGCGTCCCGAATGATAACGTACGCTGACGAACGCGCACCGCATGCAACCCTATGCAGCCGGGAAGCGACGACTACATGTAGCATGGCGGCGGCACCACTTCCGGAATTCGCGCGCCTGCGCAGTTCTCTTGGTGAGATGAGCCTATTTCGCGTTAAAAACAACACCGCACCATTGGTAGAATCAGTTGTCGTGGCTCAGAGCAGCGCATGTGCTGCCACTTTTCTCTTCCTTGTGCGCGGCCCGTGTGCGTCGAGCATTTGCACACTCGTTGCTACTTGCAAAACAAAATGCCGTAACATGCCGCCGGCCTTCGTCACCTTACCACCTTTAATTTACCGCTGTACGCTCCGTTTCTCCATAAGTCAAAGCGCAGTCAAAGGCCAGAAGACACGCAAGCAAAAAGCACAAACAACAAGTACAAGGTTACGGCGCTTGCTCCGCGCTTGATTGTTTAAGCCGGTGGTAACATACGTCTGCAATGACGACAAGCCCCGTGAAATTGCGTTTTTTTGCGCTGACTGATTGACCGCTTTAGGGAAGCTGAAGCTTCAGGGAAGCTAAAGAACCCCTTCAGCTTGTTTTAAAGGGAAGCTGAAGAGGTCCAGCTTCCCTTAAAGGGAAGCTGAAGGGGTTCTTCAGAAAAATGAGTTGCAGCTGGATTCTAGGGTACTTCTATCCTGTGAATTTGAATATCGTGTTCGCTTTCCTCGAAGATGCAACGAAACGCGAGAAAACACCAGAAACCTCCGACCAGTCGGTACGTCATACCCAGATCTGTCGGCCGCCAAGCGCGTGTCGCTCGTGTGGTCAGCGCGTGCAATTGCAAGCTTGCCAAGTATAGACGCTTTACACACGCGCCAGAATGCAGCCGCCATGGCTGACCTTCTCTTGTTTTACCGAGATACCGAGCCACTGAAATTGGTGTGAACGAGCCTCCACAAAGGCCAATGCTGAGGAGAAAGACAGAATACAATCTAAGATGGCAATAACCTGGCCTGCTATGGTAATAATGAAGTGAAGTAAACGTAATAATGGGAAACAAAAACTGAAGGTCAGTTATGGCGGCACCCATGCACAGCTGCTGCAAAGCGTCTATACATTCCCCGCACTGACATGAGTCGTAACGTTTTTTCTGGCCTTTTTTGAAAACAGCAAGAGTGCACGTGTAAAGCTTTGATAGGCGCTGAAGATGCGCGGGAGCAGAGATTCCGAAAACTCCCTTAAAGACGTCACGCTCCTTTCAAAGATCCATCCGTTCACCAAATTGAAAAAATGATCTCGATATTCGTGATCCTGGAGGCCAAATGAACGATTTAAGTGTTTCCTCAAGTACAGAACCGCTTCAGTTTCTTAAAGCCTTGAAAACGATGATTATATGTCCAACTCAACTCTCTGAAGCCACGTCCCTGCGGCGGGGGGATCGGTGGCCGGGACGAGCTGAATGGCCGCGTTGGAAATGGGCTCCGTAAAGGAAATCTCAACGGCTAAGCCTAGCCGGGAATATTCTGAAACTACTTCTGCTTCTGCCCCCTCTGCACCAAGTACAACGGAATACAAGATTTTACTGCCACCCCTTCCCAACGGTAAGCTGCTTGAAAATTCACTGATTCTTCATGGGGACCCATCAGCCCGGCCATACCGCATCGACGATTTCGGTCCTGCTTTGAAGAAAATCATCAACCCAAACGAGCTAGCTTCGCTGGGGGCCTTCCAATACAATCATGTGTGGCTACTTACGGTGCGTTCTGCCAAGGAAAAAGAAAGACTGCTGCAGCTCCGAGAGATCCAAGTAAAGAACAGGACATGTTTGATAATAGACGGGAGCAAGACTGCGCTGTCCATGAAGGTGCACTGGGTTCCTACTAGCGTCCCAGATGCAAACGTAGCCAGCGCTTTCTCTACGTTTGGAAAAATAAAAAGCATCGTTCGAGACAAGTGGCACTACTCCGGCTTCGAGGATGTAGAAACAACTACAAGAATACTATCAATTGAATTGAACGAAGGTGTGACTGCGGACAGCTTGCCGCATCAGCTCAGGATTCTAGGAACCACCGTCCTTGTCTCCGTGCCTGGCAGAGCACCGCAATGTCTGCGATGCAGGCAAGTCGGACACGTCCGAGGCCAGTGCCGCGCTCCCTGGTGTAGCGCATGTCGAAAATTCGGCCACGATCTCGAAGACTGTGTCCCAACGTACGCCAACCGAACGACTGCATCTCTCCAGATTCCTGCAGACTACTTGATGGACGCGGAAGAAACAGCACAAACAGAGGTTTCGACAGAGGTCAGCACCGTTCACAGGACAGCCTACGTCGAGGCAGCCTCACGGACTGAGAAGTGCGAAGACAGGTCGGCGTCATCATGCTCTGCAACGAAGGAGACAGTGAGCAATATTGTCATCACCAACTCGTTCAGTGCTCTGGTTCCTGAAGACCAAGCTGAAGAGCCAATGAAACCAGAGGAAGAGGCATCCGAAATAGACGAAACCAGCGACAAAGAAATGCTCGGGAAAAGAAAGGGAGAAGAAATTTTGTGCACGGTAGATCCTGGCTCAACATCGCAATGGGAGCGGGCAGAGTCAAAGAGGAGGAGGAAGAGGCGAACAAAATCTTTATCTCCCAAATCTCCCATCACCGAGCAGGATTCCATCCTGTCCGGCCAAGAGGACCTGAAGAGTCAGTAAGAGACGCTTCACTTTGCTCCATCACCTAATACGTTCAATGAACGACGATTCTTACGGTGCTTTTACAATCGGGACGTTTAATGTAGCCAGCCTTATAAGTCAACGCCGTAAGGTCTGGCTAAAAGAGATTCTTTATCAACACAAAATTGATATAATATGTCTACAGGAAACCAAAGTTTCAACTAGAGAGCAAGAAATTGATCTTGTCTCCTACTTCCAGGATTCATATTATTGTTATCACGCTCAATCCTCGGGCCTAAGTGGTGGGACCGCTATTTTTCTGCGAAAAGCCTCACATCACTGCACCTTCGTTGACTGTGAGCTAGCTGCAGATGGTCGCACAGCTGCCATAGACGTTTTGGTTGGCGGAGAATTAGTCAGAATAGTTTCCATCTACGCACCAAACAACTCTTCTGATCGTTTAACTTTTTTCAAAAGCTTACGTTTGATTTTAGACACCCCAAGTAAAGTTATCTTAGCGGGTGACTTCAATTGCGTACTCTCCCGTAACGATTGCACAACTTCTGAATGGAAAAGTGATGGAAGCATAGTGGAGTTGAAAAACATTCTTCATGACTTCGACCTCAAGGACGCGACAGAAGACATAAAATGTTTTGATCCCAAATTCACCCATTGGCAAGGTTCTTCTCATGCGCGTCTTGATAGAATTTACATCTCAGGTGAATTCCCCAGTGACAAGATTCAATATACTGCGAATCCCACTCACCTCTCAGACCATGCGCTAGTGTCCATCTCGTTTAAAAGACAGGCAGATCGCTCCATGCGTAGTTCGGGAATTGAAACTTGGAAGATGAACACTACAATTTTGGAAGATGAAGTGTTTCGCGAACAAATTCGTAAAGAGCTAACCGTTCTAGTCGAAAGTGAGCCAATCGACGCTTGCAAATGGGAAGCGTTCAAATCGTATGTGAAAGAGCAAGCGATCATCCGAAGCTCTGTAGAGAGTGCACGAAAAAGTCCAAAGAACTGGCTCTCGTAAATGCTTTACGATCCCTCGTCACTGAAGAAGAACGACGCCCAGGCGTATTTATTGAAGATATTAGGAACATAAAAAAACAATTGCAACAGCTTATTGAACAGCGACACTGGGGAGCACTCATTCGAAGTCGAGAGCTGACACTAGAACATGAGGAACAACCATCTAAAGTTTTTCACACGTTCGAAAGACTACGACGCAAGCGTAATGCTATCACCGTAGTTCATCATAAAGATTCAATAACCTCTACAAAATCAGATATATGCGCTGCTTTTGAAAGCTTTTATGGAGACCTGTTTGCAAGGACGGAAACTTTGTCGGATATTCCAGAGAAGGTGCTCTCCTTACTCCCTAAGGTTCCAGAAGAAGTGAGAGAAATAATAAACTCTCCCATAACACCGAGAGAGATACAGCGAGTGATAAAAGAGCTCCCTACTAACAAGAGTCCTGGTCCTGATGGCATTGGTGCTGAATTTTATAAAACATTTGCGGACATTGTTGGCGCTTCCCTCGTGCACGTATTTGAAGATATCAAAAAACGAGAACTGCTGCCACCGTCAATGAGAAAAAGTCACGTAGTATTAATACCCAAGAAAGCCCCTAATGAGGGAGCACCAGAAGTATCCGATTTTCGTCCCATCAGCTTACTTTGTACCGATTATAAAATTCTTACAAGAATACTGGCACGACGACTTGAGATAGGACTTCGTCACATCGTTGGAGACCACCAGAGCTACGGCTTCAAAGGTCGTTCTATCACACACAACCTTCACCGGATGCGCATCATGTGCGAAGCTGCAGAACAAGGTTATGCACACTTAGCTGCGCTTCAGCTAGACCTAAGTAAAGCATTCGACAGAGTCGACCGGAAGTTTCTATTTTCCCTGATACGACACTGTGAACTGGGAGATTACATTGAGAAATGGATTTCGATAATTTACACGGACATCACGATGAAACTCGTCATCAATGGGATTGTAGGAACCTCTATTTTTGTGCGCAGATCAGTACGGCAGGGCTGCCCGCTTTCGCCCCTCCTGTTTTCTTTATATTTAGAACCACTCTGTCGCACTGTACTTCACAATACTTCGATCGCTGGATTCCAGTTTTCCGAGCACGTCCTGAAGTTTCTGGCATATGCCGATGACATTACCTTTGTATGTTCATCCAAGAAAGAAGTGCAGATTGCTCTAGAACTTGTAGAGAGCTATAGCAAATACTCCGGTTCTTCTTTGAATCGAAAAAAGTCATGCGGTGCCTGGCTTGGAGACTGGGGAACCAAACCTTCTAAGTTTATGGATATTCAGTGGTCAGAATCAGTTACGACCTACTTGGGGACCAACTTAGACCTTCGTGAATGTGCGGCGTCCTTATGGAAGAAGCGCATCGGAGCACAAGGAGCGAAGCTGTTTCCATGGAAATCCCGGCACGTCTCTTTTTTACAAGAAGCTACCTGTGCAACGCCATATCATATCCAGCCATCCTCTATTCTGCGCAAGTAATGCCATTCTCTACTACCACGGCAGACAAAGTTCAGCGTTCCTGGGCTGTATTTATATGGAAATCGTCCATGGAGCGAATGCGACGTCAAAACCTCTTTTTAAGTCTTGCTAAAGGAGGCTTAGGTCTCATCAATGTCGGCCTAAAGCTCGTCATTCATCGTTTCCTCTTCTTCCGGGATCAGCAAGACCCCTTCATACTGTCTGCAGTCCTGTTCCACGGAGCGGATTCCGCTCCCGTTGTATTGGTACATAAAAACGCAACGCTACAAAACACTCAATCTATACTACAAACACACGCGACATTACTCAAATATTTACAAACGTACGTTAAGCCCAAAGCTTAACACAAAGAGGGCCTCTAGGCCTCGTGTCCCGCTATTGCCCGAGAGCAGTTGCTAGCACTCGCCTTTCTTGAGCGCCGGCCGGAATCCTAAGAGGCTCTTGCCTCCCGGTTACCCGACAATATCGACCGATGGGCGAGGAGGTTTTCTCCTCGCCCGCCATGGGGGCGTCTGCAGCGCCATCCAGTGGCTAGGAGAGAAAGCGGCCCGTCGGGAGCCGAATTCGAGATCCCGATCAATCCCGCAGCGACACGACCACGTGACCGTGTCTGAGGCGAGGCAACTAAATAGCTGCCCAGCGGCCAAGACTGCTAAATGGTTTGATAGGCGCCCTCGTGAATGCACGGTGCGCCATACTCCCCTCTCCTAAAAATCGAAGTACGCCGGGATTCCGACGTACGGCTAGGCTGCTCGGGAACACCGTCGTTGTTTGGCCTGGAAACCCCCTACACGCACACCCACACCACTGGTCCCATGGGTCGTCCTCACTGAGGTCCATCAGTTCGCCTGAGGCCTGGGGTTCGCGGCCACCGCACACCTCACAGTAGACTGTGTCGACTTCGGCTTGGCGGCGGCCTCCGGGGCAACGGGGTCCTTGAAGAGTGTGCCTGGCCACCATGAGACTGGCCTCCCATATGGAGTGGTGCACCGGAGAGGGACTGTGGTTGTGACCCAGCTGTGACGGCCCTCCCGGAGCGATGCGGGGCTGGAAGTTCAATGTCATTGAGAACTGCACCCCGGCGTCCTGCGTGGCGTCGCGGACGTCCAACGAGGCTCCCCAGCTGTGGTTCCGGCCGGGGAATACGCTGCCCGAAGATGAAGAGTTGAGCCCAGGCTGGTGTTCGTCCGAACGGCGACTCATCCTTTCATCGTCTCCCAGGAGAGGACCATTCGGTGCACACCAGGTTGCGTCTCGAGGCAGCAGCCGCAGGGCCGATGACAGTTTACCAGCCGAACGCCGTGCGCAAAAATAAAAACATTGAAAGCAAGAACAAAACAAAAAAAAACACTGAGGGTTCCGAGGCACCCCCTCCCCCCATCCACAAAGAAAAGAAAAAGAAAAAAAAACAATGCCGGGAACGCCGATTTCGGATCGTTCACTCTCTTCTTCCCTTTCCCGGGCCACGCACTCTACGAGGTTCCGATCCCATCGGGTTGCCTCCGGCTACGCGTGTTGTAGCTGTGCCGCGGTGGTCCCAGGAAATCCTGAGATCGTTGGTGCCCGCGAACGCCCCTTTGCGGCCGCTTGACCGGCTCATCCCCTTCCCTGGGGAAAAAGGGTTTCAGTTCGCCGATGTGAACTGTCCCGCGGACGAGATCAGAATTCTGGTCCCTCAGCGTGTATGTCAGTCGGGACCTCTTGGAATCGATGACGAAGGGGCCAACCCACTTGGGGGCCAACGCCGCCGAGAAGAACTTGCTCGCATCGCTCTGAACGTGACTTCGCCGAAGAACGGTGTCGCCCACCTCGAACTGCGCATCGCGGTGCGCTTTGTCGTAGGTGTTCTTCTGCTCCGCGCGCGCGCGAGCCCTGTTTCCGCGAGCGGCGTCCAGCGCCCGCGACAGTCGCTCTCTTGTACGCGTCGCGAAATCCTCGTGCGAGGGCACCGCTCTGGCCGCGCTCGGTCGCGGGCGAAGAACCGCATCGGTCGGCGTAGAGAGTTCTCTGCCGAAGTTCAGCAGCGCGGGTGTGAACCCAGTGCTGCGGTTGAGGTTGGACCGCAATGCAAACGAAATCGAATCCAAGTGCAGATCCCAGTCCCGCTGCTTACGAGCATACGCCCCGAGCAGCGGCTTAATGTCACGGTTCCGCCGCTCGGTCACATTTGCTTGGGGATGGTAACACGAAGTCTTACAATGCTTAATCCCGAGGGCCTGACAGGTTGCCGCGAAAACTTTCGAGCAAAATATCGAGGCATTGTCACTCACCAGTCTCTCGGGGAACCCGTAGCGGCACCAGACCTCTGACAGCCTGCTCAGGACTCCCTTGGCTGTCACCTTCCGCATTGGAAACATCTCGACGAATCCGGTGAAGTGGCAGGTTACTACCAACACATGTTGATAGCCTCCGCTTGACCGCGGCAGGGGTCCCATCAAGTCGCAGGCCGCGATCTCCCATGGCCGCGTACTTACGATCGGCTCGAGCAGGCCGGGTGGTCTGCCCCCCTGGGCTTGCGCTCTTGGCACACGGCGCAGCTCCGGACATAACGGCACAGCTGCCCCTTCATGCCCGGCCAGGTAGCGAAACGGCGCAGCTTATGCCACGACTTCGGTGCACTGCCGTGACCGTCCGCATCGTGGTAGTGACGCAGCGCTGCCACTCTGAGATCGCGGGGAATCACGGTCTTGAACGACTCACTTGAATCGCTCTCTTCCGGAAAGTAGCGCAGCAGGACGCCGTCCCCATCGATGAGGTAAGACTCCAGCTCACCTGCTTCAATGTCTGACTCCTGGGCGGTGGCGCTTGGCCCTCTCGGTGTTCCGGAGTGCCGGAGCGTCTTTTCGCCTGTCTGGTCAGGATCCATCTCTTGCCTGAGCCGGTCGAAGATAGCGCGACAAAACGAATCGCTCTGCTGTGCTTCGAACAGTTCCGTTCGGTTGAACGCCGGTCCCAGTGAGGTAATCGCCTCAGCCAGCTGCGCGACGCCGCGACAGTGGGGAGCGGAGTGCGAGTCGGGATTTCCCGTCTCCCGGTGGATGGCACCGCCTCCGTAGTCTGCTGCCTCGCCCGGTGGGGGATCCACGGGTGCGCGGGAGAGCGCGTCGGCCACCACATTTGTCGTGCCCTTCCGGTACCGAATTCGGTATTCGTACTTCTGCAATGTCAAGGCCCATCGCGCCAGTCTTCCGGCGGGTTCCTTGATTCGGGAGAGCCACGCGAGGGCCATATGGTCCGTCTCGATCGTGAATTCCGTCCCCTCGACATAATGATCGAACTTCTTGAGAGCGAAAATGATGGCGAGGCATTCGCGCTCGCTCACCGTGTAGTTCTTCTCCGCCGGGTTCAGCGCCCGGCTGGCAAATGCCACCGGTCGGATCTCTCCCTCTGCCTCCTGCAAGAGTACCGCGCCGAGACCCTGGTCGCTTGCGTCCGTCTGGATCGTGAAGGGCCTATTCAGGTCTGGCAGTTTGAGGGATGCTGTACGCGCCAATGCCTCGGTCAGCTGGAGGAACGCCTCCTCCTGCGGCGCCTCCCAGCTCCAGGGAGCCGCTTTCCTCAGCAATTGCGTGAGGGGTGCCTGCATGGCTGCGCAGTTCGGGATGTAGGCTCGGTAGTATCCCATCATGCCGAGAAAACGGCGCACTCCCCCGACATCGGTAGGAACTGGGAACTCCAAGATCGCCCGCAACTTGTCCGCGTCGGGGGAAACTTTTCCTCTCTCGATCCGGAATCCCAACAAGCTGATCTCAGAAGCTCCAATTTGGGCTTTAGTCGGGTTTAGTGTGAGGCCGGCGATCCGCAGTTTGCGCAACACGTCCTCGAGGTGACGAAGGTGGTCCTCGAAAGTTTCCGAGTACACAATGATGTCGTCCAGGTACGCGAGCGCGTGCTGCCATTTGGCATCTCCGAGCACCCCATCGATCAACCGCTGAAATGTCATCGGTGCACCTGTTAATCCGAACGGCATCCGAGTGAACTCGAACAGGCCTCGGTGACACACGAATGCAGTTTTGCTTTCGTCGCCCGGGCTCATCTCCACTTGGAGGTAGCCTTTGCTTGCGTCGAGGGTAGTGAAATAGTTCGCTGTCCCCAGATTCGAGATGATTTCTTCGATGCTCGGAAACGGATACGCATCTTTTACGGTCACCGCGTTCAAGCGCCGATAATCGACGCACAGTCTCGATGTTCCGTTTTTCTTTGGCACCAAAACCACCGGGAATCCCCAGGGTCCTGATGACCGGCGAATGATTCCTGACTCCAAGAGCTCATCGACGGCGGCATCTATCGCTTTTCGCTTGGCCAGGCTCACAGGACGCGGATTGGACTTCCAAGCGCGCGCGTCCCCAGTTTCAATGCGATGTTGCACCTGCTTGGTGCAGCCCGGCTGTTCGGTGAACATTTCGTCAAAGTTGTGCAGCAAAGCCGCCAACCTCTCTCGCTCTGGTCGGGACAGTCCATTGGCATTGGCCAACGGGTGGCCCATTGCGTCGCAGTGCGCGACGGAGCTCGGTGTTGGGTGGCTCATGGCGTCGTCGCGGTCAGTTCTTTCCTGTTCTGTCGCTTTTCCCAGCGCTGCCGCCATGGTCCCCGTAGAACTTTCTCGGAAACTCGAAAGGGGCGCCTGTGCCCCCTCTCGGTACCCACCACCTGCCACGTCAATGATGATGCCGGTGTTGGCCAGGAAATCCCGTCCAAGAATGATGGGCACCGTCAGCCCGGCCAAATGGACGAACCGCTGTCTCTGCGCGCGTTGATTCCAACGTACCACGAGACGCACTGCTCCCCTCGATGTCGTCGACCCACAAGCCAACTGGAAAGTGGTCTCCCCATGCCTCACCCGAACGGACTTCTGTTGGAGATGCCTGAGGACCTCGTCCCCAATTAGCGACGCACTAGCCCCGCTATCCAGAAGGGCTGCGAAGTCCTTTCCCGCCACTGTCAGGGAAATAAATGGGGCCGCGGTGCGTGTCGCTGTCCCGACTCGATACGCCGTTGGCACGCACACCGTCGATGGGATGTCGGGGACCCGCTCGTTTGTCTGTTTCGCCGCCGATAACTTTATCGGCGGCCTCCTCCGTTTCCCGAAATCTCCCTTGTGCAGTCGCGCCTATAGTGCCCGATTTCGTGGCACCGAAAGCAGCGGCCTCGCCAACCTGGGATAGAGTTCTCCCCAGTGGGACGTCCGATGCGCTCACCCCTTTGTGGCAGCGGGTCGGCGGCAGTCTGCTCCTGTGCTGCGGCGATCCGTGGTGCGCCAGTCGGCCGGAATTCCGTCGAGTGGACGGCCGCGCTCCTTCCTAGGAGTGATCCTGGTTCCAAGGCGTCGTCCGTGAGCTCCCAGGGAATTCCGCTGGGCTCACCGCTGGCCGCCGCCATTGCGGCCTCCCCCCGTCGATAGCCACGTGGCACCGGCCCGTGCCAAGCGCATCGGGGTTCAAGCGTGTCGGTCGGTGCTGGGGGAAGGTGGTACCTGCGCTCCGCCAGTATGTCGGCCTGAACCCTGCGAGCCTCATGTGCGAGCTCACTCAGACTTCCGAATGGGCGCCCACGCAGATACCGCGAAAAGGTGGGATGCGCCTGCCTCACCACCCGCTCGACCTGCTCCTGGTCCGTAGCATTCGGATCGGCGATCTGCAGGAGTTCCTGCATCGCCCGCAGGTACTCGGCGAAGGGCTCAGCGGGAGCCTGCGTTCTTTCCTCCAGTTCCCTGCGCATTCTTGGCAGGTAGTCTGCCGGCAAGAATTCTTGTCGGAAGAGGGCCGTGAACTCGTCGAGTGTTCCGGCTGACTCGCCCACAAGGCGATGCCACGTGGCCGCCGGGCCTACGAGAGCCACCGGCAGAACCCTGCCTAGCGTTTCCTTCTCGGTCAAGCCGGTAGCCTTCCGATATCGCTGGATTGCCAGCAAGAAGTCGGTCGCGCTCATAGCTCGATCGCTGTGTCCGCTGTACTCCGGCACCGGAATACGGATGAGGGTTTTCGGCGTTTCCCTCTGCATGCTCTGTAAGGCGTGCGCGAACGCCGCAACCAACGCCGTGGATTCACGGGACATCTCCGTGCTTTGCGGCATAGACACCACCGGCGACACCGTCGGCGTGTCCGGACTCAGCGCTGCGGTCATCGCCGCGGAGTTCCGCTCCGCCAGCCCCGTCGACGTCGCGACGTCGGCCAAAAACATTAAATCTGTGAGGGCGAAATTACCCGTGGCCATCTCGAACACTTGTTTGGACGTACCCTTCTCACCTTCGCAGTGCCGCGGTATAGACCCGCCAACCAGGGGGACCGCACCGCGTAAACTTTCACGCAGTGTCGTCGACGGACGTTGCGACCGTAATTACGGCTCGCCTGCCCCAACGTTGATGCGCCATTTGTGGGAATTCGCGTACCGCCGCCGATACGCCGTTCCCCACGTGGTCCGTCAACAACCAGAGTCCAGCCTGGTTCTTTCACGGGAGCGGGATTCCGCTCCCCGTTTATTGGTACATAAAAACGCAACGCTACAAAACACTCAATCTATACTACAAACACACGCGACATTACTCAAATATTTACAAACGTACGTTAAGCCCAAAGCTTAACACAAAGAGGGCCTCTAGGCCTCGTGTCCCGCTATTGCCCGAGAGCAGTTGCTAGCACTCGCCTTTCTTGAGCGCCGGCCGGAATCCTAAGAGGCTCTTGCCTCCCGGTTACCCGACAATATCGACCGATGGGCGAGGAGGTTTTCTCCTCGCCCGCCATGGGGGCGTCTGCAGCGCCATCCAGTGGCTAGGAGAGAAAGCGGCCCGTCGGGAGCCGAATTCGAGATCCCGATCAATCCCGCGGCGACACGACCACGTGACCGTGTCTGAGGCGAGGCAACTAAATAGCTGCCCAGCG
>JAZHYW010002172.1:0-11211 GCA_037355805.1 Ixodes ricinus
CGGCAAACTCACTCATGAGTGCGATCACTCACGATCACTCACGCTCACCGTCAGATTTGAGGTGATCGTGAGTGAGGCCGCGAGTCTCGAAAACTCATGAGTGTGAGTGTGAGTGTGATCGTGAGTTACGTGAACTCATGAGTGTGAGTGTGAGTGGGAGTCCTGAGAACTCATGAGCGTGAGTCTGATCGTGAGTGTGATCGTGAGTTCCGTAAACTCATGAGTGTGAGTGTGAGTGTGACTCCTGCCAACACATGAGCGTGAGTATGATCATGAGTGTGATCGTGAGTTCTGAAAACTCTTGATTGTGAGTTTGAGTCCTGAGTGTTTGAGTGTGAGTTCTGAGAACTGATGAGCGTGAGTGTGAGCGTGAGTTTTGAGGACTCATGAGTGTGAGTGTGAGCTCGAGCTCTAAGTGAAGTACTGATAGTCATGAGCGTGAGTTTTGAGATCTCTTGAGTGTGATTGTGAGTTTCGAGGCTCATGAGGATGAGCCCGAATCAAGACGTGAGTCTTAGGGTGGATATGAGTCCGGTGATTGCATTAGTCTGCGTGATGACGTGAGTCTGAGGACCATGGCCATGATGAGTCGCGGTGAGCGCTGGTATTATCTCAGCTGGGTTGGTCACGTGAGCTCCCGGGCTATCTTAGTGGGCGAGGAGACTCTCGCTTCGCAACTACTGCGTGGGGTTCAGGGTTGGTTTGGGTGTCGCTCGCCTGCTCCTCCGCCATGTAAACGCGCTCGGTCCTGTGGAGGGCGGAGGAGGAGGGAAGGGGGGTGCTTGTTCTTGCAGGCTTCTCCTTGCCAACGCCCTCTGCAATGTCTCAGCCTGCTGTGGAGGGCAGAGGGGGCAGTGGGGGGGGGGGGGTTCGCTTTCGTCTCTCCTCGGCGTTTGCTCTTCGCTTCACGGTAGATGGCGAGACGCCAACGGACTGATGGCGCCTCGAGGCGGCGCGGTAACGTCGGAGTTGGGGAAGAGCTCCAAACGGTTAGCGCTCCTCTCTATGTGGCATAGAAAGGCTCGTGTGGATTTCGGCTCCTGTTGCCAAGTTGGTTCCGGTGGGCATAGAATTTTATGATTGCGTCAACTATAACATTCGCACGGCTGCGATAAAATTAAGTGACTCGCATAATCCTCCATCAGAATCCAGTCGCACAAACAATTTGATCTTTCCGCGCACCTCAGCGTACCTTTCGCAAATGAGTCATCACTCAGGAAGTGCAACAAAGGCGGTGTCATGATCGATCGAAGCTTCCAGTGAGATAAAAGAACTTGTTGTTGGGCTAGTTGGTGTTGACTGTATTGAACCACGGCTAAAAGCGCTAAAAAGACGTACACAATATAGAAGACAAACAAAGCGCCCGTGTTTGTCTTCTATCTTGTGTACGTCTTTTTAGCGCTTTTAACCATGGTTCAATTCCAGTGAGATCTTTCACATTGTGCGATATCATGCTCAAGGGCGGATGCAGGAATTTCCTGAGGGGGGGGGGGTCAGGTGTTGGTCAGCGTACCATATGTTAAGGAACCCCCTCCCCTCTCCCTCCTTTCACGCCCTAAATTTTACACATGCAGAAATCAAGAGGGGGGTCAGGACATCCGGACCCCCCTCTAAATCCGCCCCTGATCATGCTTTTATGTGTCGTTCGGGGCCAGCCGGCAATGGCCAGGCGGCGCCACGAGAGTGCTGCATTAAGCACCACAAGCGGAGGTGTCTCTGTTAATGGGGCGGCCAGTCAATTGCCTGTCGGGCTGTGGCGAGCGACGGCGACCCCGATTGCAGCAGTACCCGATTGAGCACGTGCGGGCCATGTCCTTGGGTCTTTTATGCGCTTTTTTAAGACCATTGGGAGCCTTGATAAGTCGAAGTGTTTAGAGCATATTTATAGAGTTGTCATTTGGACACCAGTTTGAGTTGTCTTCACCAATTATGGGGTCGCTCTATAATAATCGCCGCCCGATCGGCCTGTGCTTCGCTCGCCTCCCAGGAAGGGACACAACACAACGTGAAGGCAGCGAATGGGTTTACTGTACTTCCCGGTTGCCCGTCTTCGAGAGCCGGCAGTCCGGATTCGCCGACCCTAGTTGTCGCCCGTCGTTCATAGCTCGCAGTCGGAGTCCGTGTCCACGCCTGCGGATCGTCCTTCCTACGCCAGCACTGCGTAGGCTAGCTGTTCCGGGCTATCACAGCTAGAGTCTCGCTGCGGAACCACTCCTGGATCGTCCTGGCCTAGGCCGGTATGGCCAGGGCTCGCCGTTTCCACCGGTCCTGATCCGAACATCGCTGGTGGAATGCTCCGGGGATCGCCATGGGCCAGACCAGTCGGAACGGCTCTATCGTTCCTGCCCGGCCCCAGCCTCGTGCAGCACGCTCTTCCTCTTTCCTCGCCGGCTGGCCCCCGCTCGCGTCTCGCTCGACCATCCTCTTCTGCTCCCGACGACCCCACGACACTAGAATAAAATGTGGGTAATTAGAACCAAACTCTGCATGCTAGAGAACAGTTCAGAAGCCTGGTGTAAAAAGGCGACAGGCAACAAAGTGTACGTGTGAGAACGATACTTACGCTTCGCATAAGCTTTTTCTGAAGAAAAACTTCTGCATCCTGTTTTCTGCACGCCGTCACATTTGTTCCCAGACTCAACATTAAATTTGGTAGCCGAGACAAACAAACATTTGTTCTACGAAAATCCACTATTTGAAAACTCGCAGGTTTGGAAGGTATTAGTTGCGACCGCGCGTGCCGAACGGCGCGCGCGGTCGCAACGAAATGCACGCCTACAACTAAGAGTGCCGGAACGGGCCGACGGGCATCTCGCTTGAAAATCTGATCGCCTGATTCTCGACGTCACAGCGAAGCAACAATCGGCCCGATTTTTCCTACCGTATTTCTTTATGTGGCTGTCTCAGAGACTCGTAAAACAACTTCTATAAATATGTTATTTTGACGAGTAGTCTGCAAAACGAGTTCGTCGGACCACTTTCCAAGCCTGCACATCTATTTTCGTTCACTTCAACAATTAATGTAAAATTCACTTACTTGATGCGTCGCACTGCAGTAATCCGCTTTGTCGCCGTGTCGCTTCCCAAGATCTTGAAGGGAAGCGGTAAAGTTTGACGCTTGAGTCACCTTCGCGACTGTGGCAGTCTTTCACGCAGCAGTGGCGACGTTTATTGTTTGGGGAAACTCCAAGAGTAGGCGAGATGTCACAGCAACCCGGTGAGGTTATAGAGACGCGAAGTTGAGACTTGCTTTTACGAAAAACGGCTCCAAAAAGGCTCCCGCCGATCCGAAATGCCACGTTCACACGTGTCTCACTCCAATGAATTTACTGGATCATCGGGATTCGTAGAATTCGCCGTGCGCCGTGTGCCTGCTTACACTGAGAAGTAGATGACGGCGGCGCGCGGCGCCGCAACGTCGCGGCGCCTGCCCCACGGCCGCGGCCGGGTTACCGGCGCGCCGGCTGGACGCGACTCCGAGGCGCCAATTGCCCGGGCTTCTCGGGCTTCGTGCATGACGCTGTGCTCCCCTTGCCCGTTGTTTACTCATGTTGCGTTTTTACGTTATTATGGTTGAATGCGTGGGTACTCAGAGTGATGTAAGAATTTCTTGTAAAACAACAAATAATATATTTGGTGACCAATTTTTTACAATTCAATTCTAAAACACTTCTTATCGCTTAAAGGCCTATGACACATATCGCGATGATTCAAGCCCGTAATGAAATTTTACAATGGTGTAGCAGAGGGAAAGATTGGTCAGCGGGTCGTTGAAGTGCACTACTGCGTTGAATGAATACTTCTTAACCGAACGACAGACAACATGTCTAGAACCGATGGTTACAGAAACGTCGCGGGTTTGATAATTATGTAACATAAATTATAATATTTCTTGTGAATGTGCAACTCAATGACTAGAGAAACCGTTTGTCATAATTTCCGCGAGTTATGAAAAAATAAAAAAGACCCACTCAACTTCAACTTTCCGAATGTGCTGCTAATATCCGGGAACTAAATGAGCGAAATAATGCTAAATATTGTATTTAAAAACACCGCCCAGTTCAATTTTAATATGCGCGGACATTGTGCCCGCGTGAGGTGTTGCGGTCGCAAAGCTGTGACACTTCACGTCGTGCAAGCACGCACATTTAAAGTGACCATGAAGACGCCTTCGATATTTTATTTTACAATTGGAATAGGCTTCAGGCAGTGTTGACAAAGTCATAACCTGTACTGACGCTTGTGTGCCGAACAAATCACTTGCATAGACGGTAGACCCCACCAGTGTTCCTACCCGTGGCGACACCTCGAAAAGGCAAGAAGATCGATTTTCCGTGACGTTCAAGGCTAAAATCGGAGTAGGCTCGCAAAGGCCGGCTCACACATCTGCGTTCCGAGCTACAGGAACGACAGAAACGACACGAAGGACATGCTCTCCAGGGCCAAATAAAGATACTATTATTATTATTACAGACACCGGGACAACCGTTACACATGATTGCTTGACAAAGCTACCCATTGCGGGAGGCACTCACTTGATCGAATGACGTTTTAGCGAACGCCCACGTTTCACGGAATGACACTTTAGCGAACAGTCGGACGCCGCGAAGCGGCGTTTTCGGGTGGGCCAAGTGGGTTCTACATTTTTGTAATGAGCCGCCGCAGACAGTCGCCGCGAAGCGGCGTAAGCGCAGCGCGGCGGATGGCTTAACGCGCGCCCCCGTTATTCGCTAAAACGTCGATTCGCTCAAATGTCGTTGTTCGCTAAAACGTCATTCGCTCATGTGATATGGACCCTCATTGCATTATCTGTCACGCTCTGTAATGCGAACAGAATCGTCCCGGTGTCATGTCGTTCGTGTTGTTTCTGTCGTTTCTGTCGCTCGGAACGCAGATGTGTGAACCGGGCTTGAGGTAATAGACCGACCTCACCGCCAGTTTCGCTACGTCTCCTCTGGCGCAATGCATTGCGGGAACTGTAGTCTTTCCGCAAGAGGGTCAACGCCGCTGTAGGCTTGCGCGTGTCGATCACGAGCCGTCTCGTGCACTTCCTCTGCCTCCTGTGAAGTACTACTATGACTGCGTCACGCACGCTCCAGACGGTTCGCGAGATCGGTCTACTGGTCAAAGCGAACGGCGAGCTCTCGTTTTCTTTCTTTGTCGGAAGGTGTTTACAGATATTGCGTTTTCCTGGTTGATAGCAATAAATTATTGATATTTCGGACCTGAAATGTTCACTACAGTACACACGAATGAGCACTGTTGAATACTATATAAATAGGATTACGCTTTCAGCGAGAGCTCGAGCACGTAGAATCGGTCAGCTGTCCAATGGCAAAGAAGACGACATAGACGGTAGATCTCCGCCAACTCCGACTCTACAAGCTACAACAATGTAAATACCTCGTTCATCGACTCTTAAAGACTACTGAAACCGACAGGTTAACCTATACGTCACTACCTTTTTCGGAACACTTGAAGACGAGAATGCAAAACGTCAGTTTTTGTATTTCGCGTGCATTACTGGGCACAAAATAAGCCTCACGTCATTCTACAAAAAATGAGCCTTAGGTATACTAGGCCACCACTGCGCCGAGAAACACCCCTTTTAGAAAAAGTTTGTAACGATTCAGCATCTCGCGAGCTTCGAGTATGCACGCAGCCAAGAGCACGACTGAAAGCAACGAATGCGTCTGGCCGTCTGGCTGCCGAGCGCCGAGCCTCAGCTTCATAGGGCGCGCTCCTTACGTAAACAAATATCTGTTAGACAGGCCGAGCACGCGCCCAAACGGCCAAACGTATCCAAAAGGCCGCCACGCCGCACGCACCACTCCAGCAACGTAAGCGCACAGAGCACTGCGTACAAAGAGTGAGGAGCGTTAGCGCTTGCGCCACCTGCGCCCTGTCCGTAGCGGACACCGTAGTGCGCTGCGAACACGCGAAGAACGCGAGACGTCAAGAAGCCAACGCCGCGTCGATGAAAAAGAGCAGAGAGAGAGAGAGAAATGTCGTCTAGACGTCCGAGTAAAAAAAAAAAGTGTCGACGAAATGTAACAAGTTTTGTCGAGCATCAAATGTCGAACAAACGATCTGCGGATCACACATCGATGAAACAAATGTCGAAGAAACAATCTGCCGATGAAACATCGCAGTGTGATGAAACGATCTGTCTATGAAACATTGTTCGACGAACTGATTGCCCATTATAGAACTGCGCGCCAAGAATGACGCGGCTTGCCACATGAAAGCTGGCGCGCCCTAAGTGATCGAGAACGCGACAGACACACGGGGACGACCCCAAACCCCCAAACCACTCCAAACCAAACCAAGCAAAGCCATGCCATACCAATCCAAACGAAATCAATCCAAGGACGGCTGCACGTATCAAGATAATAAATGCTGACAGTATTTGATAAAGGCCGAGATGACTGAAAAACAATGCCGGCCGATGATTCCTTAAATCGCAGCCCTACTCCGGCAAGCACGGTCGATCAACAAAAGCAGAAGCAACTCGAGTGAGAAGGAAAACTCGGCCTCCGCAGCCTCTGCTCATAGAATAGCATACGACTGACGGACACCACTGCCAACAGGGATTATGGTGAGATTTCAAACCAGAGGTACGTCACGTGAAACCACCCTACCTAATATTATCGCCCTCCCAAAACCGAAAAAAAAATTTGGTCGATGCATATGTTTACCATATCTATATGCTGCATAAACTTCCGTAGAAGTACGTGTGGGTGGCACAAAAAAAAAAAAAAAAGAAACGGGGGTGATATATGTAGTAATCGTTTATTTGTGTACAAATGAGCGAGGTATGCACAGCGAGGCGATACTCTAATCACTGCGACGATAGTATGTCACCTGGGGCCCGTTTGCTCGAAGCGCTAACCGCAGCTGACATTAGCCCGCACGTGCCTAGGAGAGGGATTTTTTAATCACGTGACTGTTTGCGTAGGGATGCGGGGAAAACATGGCGGTGCCCCGGTGAGTGAGCGAGATACCACTCTGCTGGGCACTGCGCACGACGTTTTGTTAGTAGCAGAGGAACTCTGGCTGGTAGATTCTCGATCCGCCCCAAGCGGCAAACACCCCGAAGCTTGGCGAAAGGAGGGGGGGAGCCCGCGGAGCGCGGGCGAAAAGTGATCCAGCACCCTTGGCGAGCTCAGGCCACGCCGCTAGCAGACGAATTTTCCGCAACACATTAGTTTTGGGCCTATTTCCGTGCAAGGAGACCAATGAAAAAAAAATTGTCACGGGTATTCGCTTTTTTGAATGTTGAAAAATAGGTGCACCTCATAAGTGAAGGACATTTTCTTCGCGTGAGGAAGATGTTAGAGCTTTCGGGTTGCGATTTGGGGGCTCTCCTGAAGAAAACACTCTTGTCACAACCTATGTAAGCGAGACAAAACACGAATGTACCTTCGCACTGTTTTTTTTGTCAAGTGCAATGTACAAACATTGTAGAACGTAGCTACGTTTCAGCTTTACAGCTCTGATCAATGATTTCGTTTCGATTGTTGCAGTTTCCATTTCTCATGAATGTCTTAATTGAATTATAACAGTTTTGTCGAATAGGATAAGAAGCAAAAGGATTCGAACCACGTATGTTATTGCGATGTCAGTATGCTCTCGAAGAAGTCGATTGTGCACATGCAAATCTAGACGCTATTACTAAAATTAATAAAAGCGGAGTTGCAAGAACAGTTTCTTGCGTCCAAAAGAACAAAAAGCGAGGAGAGCGTCGTAGTGCAAATAAATTGATTTCAGGTCCGACGACCAACGTTCGTCGTCTTCTACAATAAAAGCAGGCACCGGCCGTTGGACCGTCAGCAGCTCCTTCCATTTTTCAAACTCTGCTTTATATTTTTATTTTTTTAGGAGACGCCACTGCTGCTCGCATTCTTTCTTCCTCCTGCTTTTATGTTGTTGTTTTTTCTCCCCTTTTTGTTTTACTTGACGTTCGACCATCGCGTATTTTGTTTTGGCCTTGCTTGGCTTAGTGTTTTTCCTCTCTTTGCTTTCGCTTCGGCGCTCACCGCGAGTCCGTCTGCTACGCTGTGCCCGGACATTTTGAAGGCCGTCTGTAACTTTGTTGTTGGTTTCTTCCACTGTCGTCTGCGATAACCTGCTATTTTCGCCTTCGATTGAGTTTCTAATCCGAAATCTGCATATGTGCTTTTTGGTATTTATTAAATATATTAAAAAGTGCAGGCTCGTTATACATTTATGTTCGAATTTTTATTTGTCTACGCCTGAACGTCCCCATAACTGGCGTTCATCGTTTGTTGATCAACCGGCCAGCCTTGCGGGCATACACCAGCGCATACTTGGAGATGGCAGGCATGTCAAGAGTTTTTGCGATGTATTGGAAAAAATCTTCTCCCGCTTCCCGAAGACCGAACAAACGTGAGTAATTAAGCTGCTGCAACATTAAAATTGAGCTTAAAACAAACCACAAAAAAGTGAAGCTCTTTTTTATATGTTGCGCGCTTTCACATTTTTTTAATTTTTTTCCATAACTTGGCCGATTGAGTCAAGGCAGTCCGCTTTCCAAAGACGTTGCCATGCCGACAATCATCGCGTTTATTGAGGCTTAGGAATGGGCCAGATTCGAAAGACGTTATCTAAAAAATGCGGCGAGGCCTTTGCTCCCGCTTTGGCGATTTAAGTGAGTTGGGGCCAAGCGAAAGCCTCCTGTACCATTCTGCTGCTGACTAACGCGCCCGATATTGCAGCTACAACGACATATTAGTTCCAAAGGAGGCGGCGTTCACTCACCGTGGCACCGCCATGTTTCCGCGCATCCCTACCGAACCAGTCACACGTGATTAAAATCCCTCTCCCGGAGTACTGGCGGCTAACTTTGGCCGCGGTTAGCGCTTCGAGCAAACGGGCCAGTTGGAGGGCGCGTCTGTGTTTTACCGCCGCGATTGTGGCAGGCATACGGCGAAAGGATTCAACACACTCACTTCTCGTCAGCTTGCATTTAGCGTCTTTCGTAATTATTCCAGGTTGACGCAGCCTGGTAGAAATCTGCGGAGGCATAGACATAAACATAGTACATTTTCTTTTAGGTTGGATAAGCGCTTCAGAAGTTCACTCGTTTTGGGGTAGTTTCCCCGCCGCACGACTCTCGCGAAGACAAACCAACGGCTCGCGAGAAACAAAAGAAAACACAAAGAGCAGTCCCGTAGCATGATGAAATGTGAGTGTGAGGACCTGTGAGTGTGATGAGCGTAAAGACTCAGGTGTAGTGTGAGCACTGCGGGGAGCTGTGAGTGTGGGGACCGGGATGACCTGTGAGTGTGATGACCGTGAGGCCTGCAGAGTGAGGATGATCATGATGACCTGTGAGCGTAGAGGACCGTGAGGAGCCGTGAGTGTGAGTGCCGTGAGGACCGTGATGACCTGTGAGTGTGATGAGCGTGGATGACTCTGTAGTGGCGAGGACCAACAATGGTTGGGGTTGGGTGTGATGCTTTTCTTATACAGCGAGTCGTTGGTCAGCCATTTTTAATGTTGCGACGGAGTCACTCGCTGTAGATGAGCAATCTAGCCAGTGCAGTACAACCGCTAGCCTGGGGTCTTTAACGTGCACCACGCAGCAGTGATACACGACCGCACGCCGGTACGATGCTCATCCAGACCGTGAGGACCTGTGAGTGTGATTGACCTGTGAGTCTGATGACCTAGCCAGAGTCTGACGGATTCGTGATGACCTGTGAGCGTGATGACCGTGGATGATCTGTGAGCGTGACGACCGTGATGATGACGGCGAGTGAGTTTTGGCTTTTGTTGGAGACCGCGAGGGATGAGTCCGGGTGATGACTCTATTTGCAGAATAAATCGTGATCGTGAGCGGAGCGTGAGTTCCGATTGAGGAAAAAATGGTGATCATGGTAGTTTGAGTGAGGGCGGCAAAATGCCGACCTATGTCGTCCAGTAGTTGAACCAACACTGCGCCAAGTGCTGTATTACTTGCGCCCGTGCGAATTTCGGTCTGCGCAAATTGGGCGAATGGGCCGAGAAGCGGAGGCGTCTGGAGTCTTTATTTCAGCTCGTCCAAGGGCCGCTGTTGTTCGTCTGTCCACTCAACGTTTACGGCGTCCTTCGTGAGGATGTCAGTAGCGCGGACAACTTGGCAAAATCTCGAACGAACCGCCTATTATAGGCACCCAGTCAGAGAAATCTCCTTCGGCCTTCTTGTGAGACGGCGGTGAAATTGCGGCTACGGCACTTGTCTTCTCGGGGTCAGGACGAACACATTGTCTGCTCACAACGCGGCCCAGGAACTTCAGTTCCTCATACGCAAATCGATATTTGGTTGGCTTGAGGGTGAGTCCAGCGGTCTTGAGTAGCTTGATAGCTCGTCTCAAGTGCTCGTCGAAGTTACTGGCGTATACTCACAATCTCATCTAGGTAAACGAGGCAGCTCTGCTATTTCAGACCGGCAAGCACGCTGTCCATGACTAGCTGGAAGGTCGCTGGCAGCCAAGCATTGTCCAATGGGCATCGATTTATATTCGTATAGCCCATCCGGCGTGACGAAGGCTGCATTCTCGCGGTCTCCTTTCGTCGACCCCGACCTGCCAGTATCCACTCTTCAGATCTATTGACAAAAAATATCTGGAGTAGCGAGGTCGGTCCAACGTGTCGTCGATGAGAGGAAGCGGATAGACATCGTTCTTAGTCGCATCGTTCAGGCAACGATGTGTCACGAACAATCTGAACGTTCCCTCCTTATTCTCTAATGAGCACGTCTGGTGAAACCCTCGACTGCGTGACGAGCTGGATGATGTCGTCGTCGAGCATTGTATTGAACTTGCTTCTGACTGACGTCTATCTCTTTTACGAAGACTCGTTACGATGTCTGGTGAACTCGGGACGCGTCACCATCGTCTGGCAATGCGGTGCTTCACTACCGTCGTTTGTCGCACCCATGAAGATGTAGCAGCACTCAGTGAACTAGCCTCAGTAGTTCAAGCAGCCTTCCTCGCTCTGGAGCAGGAAGTTTCGGATCAATATCAGATTCCGTGGGCGGCGTTTACTGGTGCTGCGATAATGACGGGTCTTAGTGAGAATGCAGTGATCACGGCTGAGGCCCGGAGTTCTTCGATGTGGCCCATGGCGGTACCTTTGGTAAGGTGTTGCCGCTCTTGTCGGAAGTTAGTAACGAGGACTGTGGCACGTCCGTCTTGAAGCGTTGTT
>JAZHYW010002174.1:0-41044 GCA_037355805.1 Ixodes ricinus
GCCCCCTGGCGTAGCCTCAAGAGAGGGGCATGTAGAAGGGCTGCCGATGGCTCTGGTCACTGGTCTCCCGGGAAGTGGACCCCGTGGCGACGTTTCGCACCCTTGGGGCAGCAGGTTGGATTAGCATTGTGTAAATGCCTTGTCCATATGTGTTTGGGAACATTCTTGCTTGGATCAGAGAACCTTTTAACTTTTTTTTCTATCTGTGCTTCACACGTGCTCTAAATCAAGTCTAATAAACTCCACAATATAGTTAGAGAGAGCACGACAACGGTTTCAGTTTTGTATTTACATCTATTTACTGGTCACAATGCTTATCTGTGAAAAAGATATGGGATTCAAAGATGAGCACTAAAAATGGCACGGCAGACAAATCCGTGCCACACAGTATGCCCAAAACATAATAATAATAATAAAAATAATAATAATATATTTTTTTTGCTTGAGAAAGTTTTGCCCACTCAGTGCCGTACAAGGCTAGACAGAATGGTTAGTAGCCTTACGCATTTGTGCCTACTAGCCCCTCCGCTGAGTAGGTGGGACATAAACAAACAGTAGTGGTAAGTACAAGATAAGAATAACAAGTATACACATATGGACAAAACGAATAATCAGAACTTGGAGGGGAAGATAAGACGACTCGCTGTGCCCCAACCCACCCCCACGCAGACCACGGTGGAGGCCCCAGCCACTAGCCCAAACCCGCGAGCGCACCGCTGTGTGTGGTGCATCCTGTGCAGCCGAGCCCATGTCCCCAGCCCCCACCACACCCCACCCCTGGGTGACACGGAGCATGTGCGAAGACCCTTGGGTGAACCCCTTACAGGCTATCAACTCGTGAAGAGATGCTGGCCATATCGTCTGCATGGTTAATGGAATTTCTCCCTGCCCCGTGGAAGAGGCTTGCGCTCCCTCAGTGGACCAGAGAGAAGCTCATCTAGGCCTGCAGGGGTCGTGGACAGGCCGTGCCTTACAGTCCTGGCACATTGTGGCTCAGGCTGGCCAGTATGTCTACTCACATGCACTGCCTGTTGATAAGAATGACCCAATCAGTGAGCCATCCAGAGCATGGCAAACCAGGCGCACGTGAGCCATTCTCCGACGTTTTGCAAGTGTCTGCCACCCCGCAAGTTTAAGTCGGGTTGAATAACCTGCGTCCGTGGAACCCGAAGCGCGTGTGCAAAGCGTCCAAGAATTGCGTCTCTGCACGCTCTCAATGCAGTCCACGAGATGCTGCTGAGACGGGGACCACACAGCTCTACAGCACACCAATGACGGCAGCACGATCAAGCTGTACGTGCATTTGCGGGACACATGTTCCTTCTTCCCGTGGATCCCGACTCTGAAGCCAGCTTTGCGATCCTTCCACGTCAACGAGTCAAACTTTTCCTTGTCATCTGTGGAATGCGACTGCGTATTGCAGTAGCAGCGTGACGGTGCGGTGCGACGAACGACGACTGCCGGGCTCCTTGACGACGGTCCGCGCGTTTTCGAGACATTCCTCCGCGGGTCGGCGGTCGGCCGCGTTGGTGACGCGCAGTGACGCCGGAATCTTTCGCTTGCTATTGGCTGACGCGTAAAGAGATGCCCCTCCCGTTTTCCGGAGGTCATCTCAAAAAGGGGGCGTGCCGGGGACTTTGACAGAAAATTTTAATAGGGAAATCCGCCGTGCATGACCGTAATTTTATGATTTTTAGGATCCCTAGGGCCCGTAAATTGAGTTACCGCCATAAATAGACCATCGCAGAACGCTCCGGAGGGCCCCTTCAAAGGGCAGCACCGCCGTCAATTTGAGCGTTTTCATCGAAACATATTTTCGGAAAGGGTACTAAAAATTTAGCCTATAGCAGCGGTTAAATCATTAAAAAACTGTTTACATAATTTATAATCGTTAAAATACGCTGAAACCGATACCGAAACTAACTTGCCACTCGACTGGTCCGCCATTTTGATGTGACGTCACATATGGTATAAACACTCGCGCGTGTGCAGTTTGAGCCTGGCCAGCCTGGCAGCAGGTCACTGTTTTGTGTTCGTGCCGCAGATAGAAGTGAACTCATCAGGCTCGTCTGAATCGAGCAACGATGAGGATATGCTGCTAGATTTTGAAGACGATGACGATAACCCGTTCTCATACGATCCGCCGGCATCGCCTCCGAGGGAACCGCCAGCGGCGGCTGCATTCGTGATCCGCCGCCATGTGGACCCAGATGCCGCTTCCGAAGCGGAATGGTCAGGCAGCTTTTGTTGCTAGCACACCAAGAAAAACTGATCGACGTTATGCCTTTTGATTGGAGGCACTTTATGTTATATCTTGGGGTCTGACAATAGACGGTTTTAGTAGACCGTGTTTTCAAGCGACTCTTCCGTAGCGCGAGATCGCGCCGCGTCATAGCAATCCGGTGAGAAGTGGTCGGAGCAGATTCGGCTGTTTTTACTTGGGAGCCAGCGTTCACGTCGAACTGCCAGGACCCACTTCTTTCGTGTAGACTTGTCGGTCGGAAAACTGTGAAATGTCACATTGCTGGGTTTCCTTGTGGTGTTATTACACCCTACGGCACAACACTAATTTCCTCCAGTCGCCATTACGCGCTCTTACATAACTGTATAAACCGATAACATAAGCAAAAGGCAGACAGTCGCTAGCGCCAACAAGCTACAAAGCAAGCACCCTGACCAACATGTGACGTCACGGCAACGTCAGCGCCATCATGGCAGCCTCCGTGTGCCGCTCTTGCTCAGTGTTGCCAGTAGGGCGGCAGCAAGTGATTTGGGTGTGTACATGTAAATTTCAAAATTAATTTTCTTCTAAGAAAATTAATATTTTTCCGAGATATTTTGTACACATGCTCAGGAAGAGCATCCAAATACATGGTGAAAATTTTATAGAAATCGGTGACCATCAAAATTACGGCGGAGATGCCCTTTACACTGGCAAGCATGCACCATGTAAAATGCTGAGAATAAAAAAATAAAAATTCTCTTTAGCAATGGAGAAACAGGTTGAACATTAAACACTTACACACAGACAGAGCAGGACATACACAAAGCTGACTATCAACTATTTAATACATCTTCTTAATCCACCTCCTCTTCTTCTTAGACTTGTCGGTCGGAAAACTGTGAAATGTCACATTGCTGCGTTTCCTTGTGGTGTTATTACACCCTACGGCACAACACTAATTTCCTCCAGTCCACTTTTTAGAATTTTAGAAACAAACTGGTAATTCAGTGTCTTTAGCATTCTTTTTGAACCTGGGGAGCCGAGAGTATGTTGTGCATACAACGCATTTGGAACAACCCTTAGCTCCTCGTAATGAATGCGTAACACGTTGTGTGCTGCCCAGGTTTCGCAGAATGCTAAGGATCATTTTAATCTTTACCTCTATCCTCGTATGCATCACACTTACGTGCTACTTCTGCACAGGTACGAAAGTAGCACTGCAAAAATAAAAGTCGTCCAGTGCCGCTTTCCATGCCGGCAACTTATCCTCGGGGAAGTAAATTCTTTCTACAATCAGAAACTTGTGTGAGTAGACTATGAAGTACCCCCACAGCGGCCCGGAGAGTGCCATCTGTCCAAGTATCTGACGGTAATGCTTGTGGTTCCTGTTTAGCCGGTATACACCTGCAGTGTCCTCGTCATATAAAAGTTGCTCGCCGTGTTGAGGCCTCCATCTTTCAGTGTGTATGGACACTTCACCTCTACAACTCCATGAGGAATTGCTTTGGTTGGATCCAAGACAACCTTGTCTGGAACTGCCTCGAGCCATGGGCATTGCGGATGAACAAGGATGCCGCAGGGGAAGTTCTGCACATCATGTCCAAGGGCACGCAAGCAACTCCCGTAGCGCTGCACAGCAACAGGCTCGTACGTGATGCCATGCCTATTGGAAAAAAAGAGGGATGCAAGGGTCAGAAACCAGCTGCTACGAAAAGATCTGAAAAGGGGATTGAGTATTGGGCACAAACACGGCAATGAATATGCTATATACCCACAAACTTTAATAGTGTTCATTGTTCAGGCACGGTCATTTCACCACAGCCACCTTGTTAAGAGATGTATAGCAACTGTGTTCGAGTTGACTTTCGTGTCTTGTTTTCTCGCAAATCCGGCTAAGACAGCAGGATTGAAACCAAAGCCACTTTTGTATCGCCAGCACATACTATACCTTTAGGCAGGCTCTGCTTGGGAACACCAGTATGCCCTCTCTTCTGACATGTTCATAAAGCCTTGGGCTGTTCATCCTCATGATGATGCATTTTAGTAGCCAGTCTGGATTGTACCTGATTTCTTTTGTTGACTTACGGCGAGCAACTTGGAAACATTGCGTCACAGGAAGTTTTTGCTTGGGTGGGAGAGTTTTCAAACGGTCGGCAAGGACACTTCCAGCTTTTCACTTTGCTACTTAAGTTTTGTAATAGTCTGATCGTAGAGTGAGAGCTTGGCATTTAGCCGTTGGAAGCCTGTGTTCGGGTTCTTCTTTTCTTTGAGAGGCGTGCTGTTTGATTGTGGCTGCGCCGTTTCCTTGACCACCTTTGATTTAGAAGAGCTTTCCTTAGATGCTTGCATGGAATGCATGGCTTAGTTACCTCACTTGCAACTTCCTGACATCTCAGGCTAGAAATGGTAGTGTCCAAGAGCACTGATTTTGCATTTCCCACAATGAACGGAAACTCATCGGTCATACTTGCACCCACACAAATGCTTTTGGCATCAACTTGCCTGAGAAGTAATTCAGGGTCATCATACACCTCCTGCCATTGCTGTAAGCCTTTGATGAACACTTCTGGTTTTACAGAGCTTGCTGCTTCGGAGAACACAACCAACTTCCTTGCAAACAGGACGCTTTTGTCTTGCCCAGATTGACACATGCTGTAGGTGACAGTTAGCAGTGAAACATTCAGCGTGTGTTTCCCCACAAACAGGATGGCAAGGTCAGGTTCTCAAACGGTGCTGCGCACGAAGCTTCCTCGATGTCGACACTCGTTGGAGAACTAACGTCTTCCACACGTTCCTTGCTGGGCACAACTTGTTTGCGGTCCTGGCGGGCAACTCTCACTTTACTATCAGTTGCTTGGACAAGTACTTGGGAAGATTTGGAAACTGTGTAGGCACTGTGCCGGGAAGCAGCAGAGGTTTGGCTCTGTCCAGCCGGATAAGTTCTCCATTTACAGTGTGCTCAAGGTGAAGCTTGCACACAGCGCAGTTCTCTTCGAGCTGCTTGTCAGTGCGGGGAATCGCCTGCTGCCATTGCGCGAACGTGCTTGCATCCTTCGGCACACCGAAAAGAAAGTTTGTTCTTGCGAGATGTGTAATCTGTTGTACACTCGGGCACAAAACAGAGCTGTTTTCTAGGCATGAATGTAGATGACCAGCACAGGAGCTAAACGAGGAGATGCACGCAGCTGAAACAAGCTTAACTTACGATAGGCTACACTGCACAAACGCGTTCAGAGACTGTGGCAACTACGCCTCGTAGCCAGGGTGACGTGTAAAGGCCCGTCCAAACAGGACACTTAGAAACTGAGGCTGATTGAAAAAAATTTAAACTCTAACCAAGTTTAAATAAAAACAAGATACCCTACGTTTTGGGTCCAGCTCGGATCCTTGGTTACGGGTGACTATGGGTTGGGCGAATCTTCGTCGTCTTCATCTATATCATCTTAATAATCTTCAACTTCATCTTCATCAAGAATATCCAGCCTGGAACCCGGTTCGAAAGGTTGTGCCCGTGTTTTTCAGTAAAGCGACAAAGCTCTCAGACGTATATGCTTGGGAGAGTGCCCAATGATCTGTTGACGTTTTCTTTGCTGTTTGGATATACCAGGATTCCAGGTGCAGATGTCTACGCCAGTGTTTTTCCGTGGCCAGAATCTCGCTCTTGTCAAAGGACACGCTATGACCCAGTTTTTCGGTGTGTTCAGCGAGGCACTGGCTTGGACATCGTTCTTCTTCACGTCGTATTTGTGGCGGGCGGATGTGTTCCGGAAGTTCTTTGCTCTCTGCCACGTAGGCAGCAGGGTAGTCCGCGCATGGGATGCAATAGACGAGACCTTGAGCCTTCTCCTTTTTCGGTCTGTCTTTGGGAAGGGGAGTCAGTGACGGATGGTTGTCACTGGTCTGTGAGTGACCGCGATTGCGTATTTGCGAAGGGTGCGTCCTATGGTTTCGCTGACGCTTAACCCAACACTTAACAGCACACTCAAACATTTGGGTGTCCTCTCCTGTTGACTTCTGCCAACCGGAGTCACAATGCTAGAGTCCTCAGTGTTTCTTGGGCAGGTACCGGAATAGTTTGAAGTAATTATCTCTGGAAAGCTATGGCAGATGGTCTACACCCTCCTTTTGTTTTGCCACACTACAAACTTCACTCTGGCTATTTACAAGTTCGACATGTACTTGGCAAAATCTCGAACCTCTTTGCATGTGGGTTACATACTTTTTCTTTTGTAAAAGAAGTCTTCCATTTCAATGACGAGTCCGTTAACCGTACAGAAACCTGTCTGCAGTTAGTCTGGAGCCGCCGATACCAGTTGAGTTTTGGAAAGGGCTGTGAGCTAGAACCTGTACAAAAGGATGCTGCAGTGGGCTTATAAATGTCTCAACTTACTGGAAAAATGTGGAGTGTTAAGATGTTGCCAGTGGTCCTGTTCTTGACATCTACGAAACGAATGTGGATTCTTTGCCTGCATCCAGTCCTTTCTGTGGAATGACCGGAATGCCTTTGGCAACAATTTTTTCAGTCTCAATCCCATAGTTTATTTTCAAATAAGGGGTTCAAAACAATTGTTTCCAAGGAATGGTTCATGGAAGTGGTAATGAGTGCCAACAGCCACAGTAGTTTGTGGTTTTGTAGATTTTCCCGGGTTGGGAAAAGTGAACTGAAGGCTGAACTGAAGATGGGCTGCATTGGCTGGTGCAGTGACATCTGTCCCATCATGTTGTTCTTTCTGCCTTCATTGTTTGTGATTTTATAGTTGCATTCTTTCGGAACAGATGTCTAATATACACCATTCCAAGTAGGTCGATGCAGAAAGGGAAAAACACTCTCGAACCAGAGCGCTGCGCCAACGCTCCGCTTACCCTTTCCCTCGAAAGCTCGTCTGCTTCACGGAGTGGACTGTTAGAAAGCACGTGCGCAGTGTACGGAGGCAAGTTGTTTCGACAATGTTAGGCGCCGCTTTGATATTATAGCGTGTTTTCGCGCGTGACATGGCCTATGCAAGAAAAGAATCGACCGGGCAGCACTGTGCTGTAATTGGTTGTACAAATAACAAAAAAAAACACGTAAAATAAACGCCGATTCAGTGTGCGAGACCCACGCTGTCAAACAGGATGAATGTGGGTGCGGCATGTTTATGTGGGCATGAATGTGGGTGCGGCAAGGGTTGCTTCCTTGGCGGTGGAATGTCTGCATCGACAGCACACTTCTGCATCTTGAAGTTCACTTGTGTCATGATAACTGGTTCTACATTTCTCTTTGTACCACTGTTCCAAGATGCAGCCCCATCTGTGCAAGATTGTCCTGTGAGACTTAACTTCACCGCCATGTTTACTTTCCACATGATGGCGCCTGCGTGGCTACAGACACGTGCTTCACCGGCCATACATGTGCAGCCTGCAGTCATCACTTCTCCAGACTGTTTTGCACATATCCATGCTGCACGAGGCTTCTGGTTCACTGCTTGAGAAGGCCTCACTGGGGCCTTCAAAAATATGACATCACCTATTTTGTGAGCAAGGACTTGTCCCACCCATCCACTTTGCAAATAGTTGTACGACTCAAGGCTTTTATATGCCTTCGCTTCCTTGAGGTCGCATGCCTTTGTCTCCAGAAGATAGCAGATAATGTGAGGTTCTCCAATCTCCGGCCACAGCTTGGTGTCGTCCACCCAACTGGTAATCGTAGCTGGATGAGGATATTCTTTGCAGCCTAAATATAAAATGAGAATTGCTTATGAAGCAAACAGCCAATGCAAAACTGAAAAAAAAGAAAGGTTGGCATGGCCAATGGTGTTGGGAAAGTTTGGAAATGGAAGGAAGACGGGAAGGGGGGGGGGGGCGTTTTGTTCTGACGCCACTGTGCACAGCAAGACTGGGCACAGAGCTCAGACTTTGGCTTAGCTTTGTGGTAGACTCTCCAACACGAATATATATGTATATATATAACACAGCCTCGTGTAGTACACGCCGCGACACAGTTTGCGCACAAATAATTCTCACGCGAGGCGATTACAGAGAGGCACATCAATGTGCCAATATTGTGACAGTGGATTCCAAATCAGAAAAAAAAACGGATCCGTCGCACTTGCTATCTGTACTCGGTATTTATATATCGATTCATATTTAAATTTGAGGTTTCTACTATTTCAATTAAAGCAGACGTGGCAGCGCAGGTCTGAGCCGCTAACCGCGCAGTTAGTTCAAATGTTCCCGGCGCCCCCAAGCTGCGACAACTCGAGTTCAGCGCAAATTCACATGCCGTAATTCGTGCCATCCTGGCTTCGTTCAATCCTCAATTTCACTAGCGATCCTCAATTTCACTAGCGATCCCCAATTTCGCTAGCGATCGAAACGCCGAGTTCGGTTTGGGAGCGACGACTGCCCCAGAACCGCGCTAAAAATTACCCACAAAAAGATGCCAGGAAAGCAGGATGCACTTTTCCCCATGCCTGACATACCAATTAGGATAGTGCTTTCCTCCATGGACGAAGACGATGAGCCGAGGGCGCCGAATACGGCAGCCGTGCCGGCAGAAGCAGCTGCGATCGGTGTGACTCGGTGAGCAGGGTAACAGTCCAGTAATGGCGGTCGGTCATTCGGGCGGGTTCAGATTCTCCCAAATGCCCGGATGAGGGTAGGCGGCGCTACACTCGTTAAAATGGCGCCGGCCAGGAAGCCCAACTGTATATGTAACAAAATTAGTCGTGTATAAAGGTGCCTAGCCTGTGGCGATAACGTGTACGTGTTTCTGTTATTGCTTTTTAGGACCCCTCTGCATTGCTGTTATCATCTCATTTACTTTGACATTATTGGGGGCTCTAATGTAGTTATTCCATCTGGCTGTCAAAGTGAAGCAGGCAACTGCTTCTATTTTATTGATAGCTATGCATAAAATTTTAAACATTTTGCATCATCAATGTGTACCTTCTTGGGTATGAGCGACGAAGTGGGCCGTCTCACGCTGAATGCAAATACAGTGCGAGTGCGCTCATCATTTGTGACTACTTAACATTACGCTTTTCAGACTGGTGTGTTTACGGCGTCCTCAAAAGTGGTTTCCCTATTTCCGCCCGATGATGTCGCAGATGTATGATGAAGGTGTGAACATTTCGGCAGACGCCTGCCTGGTTGGGTTAAACGTAATAATAGATGTATGATGCTGTTGCCTGCTTTAACCCTGACAGTACCACATCAGCAGATGGGGATGCAGCAGACGCCTGTACTGCTGCAGGTCATTCTCCATATTGGAAGTTCACAGAAGTTTTGGCGATGTCGTGACGACAACAACACCTGCGTTCGCTCGTGCTCTTTGCCGGAACTTCCACGACCAACTGCCGGGATTGCGACGTCCGACAGCATGACCTGATGGCTCCTGTGACCTCGTTTGTTGCCTCTTTCGCGTTGCTGCAGTCCACGAATGCTCTTCAATGGGCGTCGTTTGCACATCGTACGGCGCCAGTGTCCGAGTTCTGCTCGTGGGGTCCGTGACAGGCGGGGATTATCTTGCCCCTAAGATGAGCTGTCGCAGCTTTAGGCAGCTTCTTTCGCCTTCGTTTGTCTGCATGCCGAGGAGTCTAACGCGAGGACATCTGGTACACCCCATGCCGGCGCTGTTCGGAAGCCTTAAGGTCTGTAGGTTCGTCCAGCGATGTCGCAGTGCAGTACGACTTGACACTTCTTTGCGTTGCCGGAAGCGAGAGGGGTCAAAACAATCTGATAATGCTTTGGAACGGTCTTTGCTGAGTCATTGCAGCCAGCGTTGGTCGTCGTCGTGGCTCGTGTGGAGCGAGCCTTTCGCATCCATTCTTGTCAGCAGCCGGACACAGAATGACTGGGCTACGTAGGTGGATGAATTGATCCAGCACATTCTTTTTTACGACCATGAAGTAAATGGTTGACTTACTTGAACTGAGGCCATTGTTTGGATGATCGTGACATTGTGCCGGTTGACAATAACACCTTAACTTGTTGCTCTGCCGAACCATGGAAAAGCTCTAATGGAGACCACGGAAAGCCCTGGCAGGACGAGGCATCCATGCATGCCTTGCACTGCAAATAAACAGATGCTTACGTCTCCTCGCTTTTGTGCTTTCGATTGGTGAAACAAAAATAGTATATTATACTTGCAGGAGGGCAGACTGTTTTGAGTAGTCTCTAAAGAACCCTGCAAGTCTCGTGGATTAATTTGCATCAAGTTTGAGGTCCAGTTTTAATTGGAAGTACCGGTTCTTTAATGGTATTGCCAGATGAAGGATACCTGCAGACGAAAGTCCCAAAATCTTTTCCAGTTCATTTTTTGTTTTTTACTTTCGTATACACACCACATAAGAAATAGGTTGAACTGCTGTTATCCTTAGGCAATTCATAGCTTTAGGGGAGCGGAAAGGTTGACCTTGCACTTCTTTCACGAGAAGAACTCCCTTAGAGCCTGAATCCGCCCTGTTGATAGGCCCATTTAACCCATGAAAATGTAAGCTTTTTTGTGTGCTGAGTTTACTGCCTAGCAGGCTCCACACACATTGTTAACTTCGAATGTACCATATTTACTTACGTAATTAACACGCTTTTTTCCCCCAAAACTGAGGCTATTTTTTGGGGTGCGACAATCACGTGGGGTAATCTCTATTACTTACATAATTATTGCACTTCTTTTCCCAAAAACTGTACGTGGCACCGGTAGTACCGCAATTATTGCATAAACAGACTATGACACGTTAAAAGTGGAAGAACTATCACAGTTTCATTTTTATTAACCAACGGGCATACTGTTACTATGTTGGAACAAAACAAATAAATCTGACGACCACAAGTATCCGTGAATTCAACCCAAAGTGCTTCCTGCCCCAGCAATTGTGGTCCGACGGTGTCTGGTTCTCCCTTTTCACGGCACATATCCACGTTCTCGGACAAACCGAGCACATGAAAACTGATCTTCAAACTTTTCTCGACGTTTTTTTACAGCCCCAGTTGCGACGTTTTGAAGAGAATGCAGGATTTTGTCTGATTTCTTTAAAAACAATGCATTAATGCACGTCTCGCTTGGTAACTTCCACCCGCAGCCCCAGACCGGAAGTGCATTCGACACGCCACCACCACACCGTGACATAACAGAGTTGAGTTTGTGTATACTATTCAGAATAGAAAAAAATTAAAGACATTTACAATCTCCTGTAACGCTGAATTAGAGCACAGCTTTTGAGGAGGAGGAGGAGGGGAAGGTACGGATAGGAGGCTATGCCCCTCCTCTCCTGCTCGCCTCCTATTTAGGGGAAAATTTTCCGCTCAGTTTGGCGGGAAAAATTTTTTGTAAAATCTAGCGGGGAATTTCACGCTGTGCATTATGGGAAATGTCCCATAATGCTCCGCGCGGGACCCTCATGACGTCACTCATGACAATGACAATGACGTCATCAGTGACAATGACGAGGGTCCCGCGCGGTGCATTATGGGACATTTCCCATAATGCACCGCGCGAATTTTTTGCAAAATTTAGCGGGGAAATTTACCCATAATGCATTGCGCGGTTACGCCGGCAGGGACGCCGACACCGCTCAAGCCGGAAATGGGCGCCTAAGAGCTGCGCTCTAAAAGGTTTGGAGGCAACTGAGGAACAAGAAAGGACAGGATGCCTTACCACCACAGTGTAAACAACATATGTAGAGGCACACCTCAGCAAGTTCCAAATTATCATACGAGAGCACGCTTACCATTTGCTACATGCCACACATCAAACCGATGTTTGATTTCAGGATGGTTTTTTGTCATGGCGGCCTTTGCCCCAGAGTGCCTGTCAGTGACTAGTACATCAACTGACGTCTTGCACCTTGAGATAGTTGAGTGCCCGTCCCAGTCCCTACTTCCATGCGGTTACTTGATGAAACCTCCGTGGACTGAAAATAATTCTCAGAACACTGTTCAGAAGCATGTTAGAGCTATGCTGTTTATGACAGATCTAATGGCAATGGGACCCAACAGCTTATCATTATAACAGCCAATTTCACCATTTCAGGGTGGATCTTGTGACAGACTTCTCTGTTTTCTGAAAAGCCAGCGGCTCACCCCAAAAACAAATTGGTGCTGATTAAAATACTAATAACTCTTTTGAAGACTCAATGAGCAATAAAACATTTTCCGAGATTTCCAGGATATTTGTACTTTGATTTTAATTTTGAACAGTAGCACACTTCATTTTGTATCCATGTCGGAACACCCTACCTTCACGAGCTCCAGATGAATGACCCGGTTGGCAGATGTCTCCATCAAGGAATATGTTCCGAAGTCTGCCTAGTGTCCAGGTGTGTCGCATCTCCCATCTCTAGCAAGAGAGAGCTTCCTTCCGCGGAGCTCGTCAAGCAAGGAGGCTTGCTCAGAAAGTCACACATGAAAAATATAACAAGCCTTGTCAGAGAAAGTTGGAAAGATATTGCATATTTTATGAACCTCAGGAACCGCAGGCAGCTCCGCTGGAACTTGAAGTACTGAGTCTTCTGCAGCGATTGCATTCTCATGAAGGAGAAAAGCCTCAGCACTTTGGTGGGGCTGCTATCTGAAAACAGCACAGCACAAAACATTGCGATGTTGCCCATCGGCTTTTTGTTGAAAACAGACTGGCTTCGCCACATGTGGTGGTGTGGAGCTCAGGAGACTTGATTGATGCCCGCACCATTGTTCCGACGGATGCTAGCGAAACAGCGCAATTTGGTGCACCACGCTCCTGAGCAGCTGCATGAGGCATGACTTGAAAGACAGAAACTTCTCATATATCTGTCCAGTATCGGGTTGAATGAATGAGGCACTGACACTGAAAAAGAGACGATGGATTGTTCCAAGCTTTACACGCTGAGTTGCTCAGTGCACAATGTAGAGAAAATAAAGGAAAAGCAAATTATTCATTAGTTGTATAGGCGGTTAGAAGTTGGTTTGCACCCCCATGGCGAGACTGGTTCACATTGTGGATGACAAATTTAGCCAGTGTGGTAAGTCTACTAGCCTGGCTTCTTTAATTAACATGAACCACACTGCAGCAATGACACAACCACACAGCATAATGATCAATTAGACCAAAGGGAGAGGCAGAGATCGAACAAAAATGCACAAAAGCTTTTCTGTTTTCTTCTGCCATGTTTCTACCTTTTTTGTACTTGCGGCATGAAGCATAAGTTGAGACCATAGAGTTATTATAATGTACGCTAGAGGTTCAACTGGCGCTAGTGTCTATGCGACTTCCGTGACGCAAATTGAAGCAGACAGCAACCAGTCTACTTTTGCGGTGCTCCTGTGCATTCCTATGGGAAAAAGCGCGTGCATTTTGTCTCTTCGCCCGAAAATAACACGGAACACTTTGGTTATTTCGGTCGTACCGAATAGTATGTGTCTTAATTAACATTGTAAAAGCGTAATTGCTTTAGTTAGCGCATTTTTCTTCATCAGTGAGCGATGTTTAACTTCGCTACATTTCAGTCCCAAAGGTGTGTTCCGCAGCAGGTGTGTAAAAACAAGCGACGATTCGAAGCAAAATTACAAGCGAAAGAAATATAGAGCGTGTTCAAGGCTCGCCAGCATTCCGGTGACGCTTATATATTGATAATATGCCAGTCCGGTCACTATATGAAAATGACCCCGTCGTGCATGAGCGGATAGAAACATTCAAAACGTAGATAATAAAGTCCGTGGGCTATGAAAGGTGTCTCTTCGTATTGTTTTCTCTGCCGGGCAGCTTTTATCGGGCACTTGTTCTCAAAGATTTCGAGCGTGCGGGGGATATTTTGAACGTGGAACAAGCAGCTGCTTCGCTCAGAGCAGAAAGAATAAAGCGGTACTTACTTATTTAAAATCGGAATAGATTTTGATCCTACATGCACGTATATTTACTGATCCAGTGTTACTGCGTAGTTCTTGCCGTCTTTCTTAATTTCAAGATGTTCTTCGTTCGTTTCGCACGTATATCCCCCATGCTGAAAAGCGCCGACGTCGTGTTCGCGCTAACAGTGTCCGAGAGTGCACAAAAATACACGTACGAAGCCGTTTTAGCACCGTTTTTAATGCGATGAATTCGAAAGAAAAACACCGTAACTGACCAATTATTTCGTCGACCTGACTGAGAAATGTTCCAAGCTACCTAGTACGTACGAATTATTTGGGATATTTGCTCTTACGATCGAGCGCAGGGAGAAAATGCACTCACTTTTTCCCATAGAAATGCATTACCGGAAGTCAATTTTGGACTGGTTGCTGTCTGCTTCAATTTGCGTCAGCACACTAGCGCCAGTTGAACCTCTAGCGTACATTATAATAACTCTATGGTTGAGACTCACTTTTCTTCAGACTCTTTGTCATCACAGTCCTCGGAACAGTACGACGGGTCATTATCTGCCTGCGCATATGAGAAACATCCGAGTGCAAAACCATGTACACATATTGTAAGAAAACTCAATCCTATATTTACTACATGTATCTTACATACAAACAGCCCCTCAGGAAAACAAACAAACATTGGCATACCTATGCATTATTTACCCTAATCTGATTGCAGGCCAAAACAACGAGCACTCTGCCCCAATCCAATGGCTCTCACGTGACACATGACACCCTTGAAAAAAATGCAGGTTCAAGTAATCGGATGTAACATGCCACTAATATGCCACCTCAGAGAAAATTATATGAAAGAGGTTACACATAAAGATAGTAGCACAAAGGACAAGAATGAGTCGAAAGAGGAGGCATGGAATTGCTGTAGAAGGCTTGCGGCTTTGGCTTCAAGCAACAAAGAATGCTGAATGGAGCATAGACACAAGTTTTAATTGGACAAAAACAAATGTCAGTCACCTTCACACGCCGAAACTCGATATTACACACTTCAGTGAATCACGCACTTGCCTTTAGCGACCTCCAGATTTGATATTAAAAAATATGTTATTTACGAAACGTCACAGGAGCATCTGTCCGCGAAACATTGCAGTGTCGACGAAAAGTGTGTCTCTGAAAGGCTGTCCACGAAAGGTAATTCCACGAAAAGAATTTTGATGAAACGATAGGGACCCAGAGCTGCATTTGGATCTTCTTTGGAAATCATAACTTGCAACAGACAAATACTTATTTTGGTAGTTTTTGATATGATATGCTGTTTGAAACCTGCTACGTATGTAAAGTATAGATCACATAATCTACTCACATGTCGCAGTCATCATCCAGACCGGCATCCACATCATAGATGTCTTTCCTGAAAATTAGTTGCCAGAGCTCATTTCAAAACCTGGCAAATATAAAGTGCGTGCAGAGGAAGAAACATGATGCGCGCAGAGAACAAGTCATCTCCTTCTTGAGAGGGCCGAGGAGGAAGCAGCAGTGACGTCACAGCACCAGCACGCTATGATTGAAGGATGATTTCAGGGAAAACACGACGGCCTCACCTGCTAGTCGTAGCAGCGGCTGCCCCAGCCTTTTCTGCCCGAGACTTACCAATTCTGCATGATTGAGGACTCGACCTTTGTCGATTGGGAGAGGAAATAACTCGAAGGTCACGTTAGCGCAGCCACAGGGTGGCTAGTTAGTTCCCCTTACGCATTCAACTGGGGTTTCCAAGATGGATCTTCCAAGCTGCAGTGGCTCTAACGGGAGCACGCCACGGCAGGTCTCTCGCTTGCGCGAGTTTTCTCTTCTTTGGTTTTGGTCGCATCAGTTTCGCTAATTGCCAATGCTAAGTGAGTAGTTCACAGAGAATCAGCAAAAGGCAAAAGACCTTGGATCTGACAGCTGGAAACAAGTGCAACGTACCATCCAATGTTGCCGCCAGTGCATATCAAAGCTCTGCCTGCTACCAAGCACCGCTTGTTCTCACATTTCTCCTGTGGTTAAAAACTCCGCCGCCACAGCTAGTGTACTTGTCCGTAGACATGCAATCTAAAGGTACATTTAAGCGGTGATAGAGAGGTAGGTGGAGCTTTGATACTGTCGAGACTGGTTCTAACGAAGTCAGTTACAACAAAATAAAGGCTACAGCGAAGTCATCACGATTTCCCATTCCTTTTGCACTTCGTTAACCGAAGTCGGTTATATCAAATAGTGATATAACGAAGTGATTTTTGATTCCTGTTGACTTCATTATAACCGGTCTCGACAGTATGATGCGAACGGCATTCTATGTGCACGGTTGTCGCATTACATCTCTAGAAAATTCGTCTTTTGTTGCTTCTTTGTGAACTACTCATTTAACATGGGGCGATTCACGGAAGCAATATGACTAAAACCGAAAAGACAACTTATGCAAGCAAGGGACCTGACGCGGCATGCTTCCGTTGTAACCACTGCAGTGCGGAAGACCTGTCCTGAGTACGCCCAGTGAGAGCGTGTAAAGGGCAGTGGCCACCCTGCAGTTGCACCAACGTACCCGCCGGGATATTTCCTCTTCGTCTGACGAATGGTCAGTTCCTCGTTCATGATGAACTGGTGGGTGTTGGACCGAAGGGGAGGTGTTGGGGCCGCTGCTGCTACGACTAGCAGGTGACGTCGTCACGGTTTCCCCGTCACATCACCACGGCCACTTCCTAAACTTCCTTTGTGAGAGGAAGACGACTTGCTCTTCTGTGTAGGTGCCGACTACTAGGCAGTTTTGAGAAGCTGGATTGCATGAACAAAAACATGTCTAATGCCATGATATGAGTCACAACCTGCATTTCGCATTAAGCACATACCCGGGGAACTCTTCATCGGTCTCATGCAATGCATCAAGATTCTCATCAAATTTGCCATTCTCCTAATGCTTGCCATTGGACTGGCACAGTGCCATCCTCGGCGGTATTATCTGATCGTCTTGTTTTTCGGTCTGGCAGCTTGCATCACATAGCGATGGCTCCTCTTGATGTGCCTAGAAAGTAATGCATTACATCCTTGAACCTCTAACTTCAGATTTCATAAGTTTTTAATGATACAACGTGGCAGTTTGGGATCAAATTTGGGACCCATATCCTGCTTCTTGCCTATACTCCATTTCATGAGTTGTGTGCAGCAGGAGGCAAAGACACAGGCACGAGCATGTGGCTCTCAGATTTCCTTTTCTTTTGTTTACAAGCACTCGCATGAAAGGGAAAGCAAATCTGAAAGCCATGTGCCCCTGCCTAGGCTTTTGCTACACACAACTCCTGAGATAGAGTATAGATGTCTAATTAACCCAGTGTTTGGTTGACTGAGACATATTAACCAACTGAGGTGAGAACAATATTAGCGTTCTCCCTGTGATTATGAATAACCAATGACAGATCATGATGAATTTTTTCATGGCAAACCCCATTTTATATGAAGGCCACTTGAAGGGTCTAAATTTTTAAAACTAGTGCTTCAGTACTTTACAGTATGGTGCAGCTTTTATTTCTAATAAATGCTCACCTCTTTCAAAGTTCAATTTGATCAAAATTCAAATTTGGGGGTTTTACGTGCCAAACCTACAGGGACATCTGGCACGCCCCAGCAGGAGACTGAGGATTAATTTTCACCACCTGGGAATCTTTCGACGTGACACCAAAATCTCAATTACATGATGCCTTCTCCCAATAAGCCTCCGTCATGTTGCGGGCGCCTCGGCCGGGATTCGAACCCGCCACCTGGGGATCCGGAGGGCGGCACTTTGCCTTAGAGCCACCGAGGCGGCTCTTAACTTTGGTGAGAGAGCACAAGTGAAAAGAAAATATTCTGATGTCTGTGTTAATTACTTACCAACATCTTTGGGTCCAATATTTGTCTGGGTATTTTTGCTCGTTCCTTGTCGTACATTGCTTGGCAGCCAATTTCCGAATATCGTGGCAGCACCAAAGGCACTGGGAAAGACAACAGGTCTGTCTCAGCGGAGACCTCTGCGCTGTCGTCGCCCACAACCATGACTGCATCTGTAGAGACTCCTTGATTGGATAGTGCTGCCTCCCTCATCGCATCGTCGACCAGCGGTGTAGGCATTCAAATTGGTTGTTGTCATCAAAATATGAAATATCTAAATCTGTTCTGAAGACAACATTAGTGCCAGTTTCCCTACTCACAAACTGATGTAAAAATTTTTAATTACTAAGTTAACTTCACATGATCGAAGATAGTTCTAGATAGAAAGACGTTGCTTCAACTTTTTTTAACATAAATTTAATGACTTTACATGATTAAGTAACGAAGGGCATCGGGTGCTTTTGATGTGAGCAGAAGGTTACCTGTATGACATTTTCTCAGCAACAGGCGTCTGTAAAATTACATTCACGTCGGTCTTGATCTGAGGCCGGCTTGAAGTTGGCTCAGTAAATCGGTGACCTGCTAAAAATCGTTCAACGAGTGACGGCTTGAGTAAGGTCGCTTTCCGGACAGCGCTTAGAACGGAAAGCAACAAACTTTCCGAAATGTAGCGCCAAAAGCCGGACGTATTATGCAGGTAATCCACCAATCGTCGCAAGCCTATTTCCGGAATATTCAGTAGCTGGCAACTCGTATTACATTTAGCAAAAAGCACTGCAAGTGCAAGCGCATTTTGGCGCGAACACAGCACCTCCGGCGACTCCTACATGGCCGTAGCTGGGTAGATTGTTTTTACTGTATACCTTGCACGTTCTCGCTGGCCGAGCGTTCGCACGAGCAAAGCCAACACCTTGCAGAGCGATCGCGGTGAACTCGGCGAACCCCTCTCTTGTGCTCTCTACCCAGGCGCGGGCATTACCAATCTGGGATCTCTTCCTCTTGATGGCCGCTCCTCTCTCAGTGGGGGGTTGCCGGGGCTTTGTGTATTTGAAGAGCGCAGGCACAGCGCCTCGCTTCAGTTTCCGGTTACAACTCGCGAGGCGAACTCCAGCTTCAAAGCGTAGTCGCCTCGTAGGTGTCCACCGATGAAGTGTTCCGAGCACAAGCGCGAGTTGTTTGTCGGTGTCAGTTCTCCTGGCGCACAGCTCGCGTCCATTGTAGCCGCAGATGGCTTTCCCCCGGAAAGCGATGATAAACACGCTGCGGTTGGCACCGGTGTTGTTGAGCAGCCAACTGTGCAGCACAACTCACCGGGCATTACAAATCCTCTTTCGCTGCAACTTTGGACGACTTCTCACTCGAGAAGCAATGCAAACGATATTGAACTCGAACAGATGCATCGGGACTTGCCATTACTACCGGTACTGTGCCCCGCAGGGAGCACCTGTGAAAGCAGGTGTTTGGAGAGTGGCGTCTCCACGGACCCCGAGCCCCGCAGGGGCGCCTGCACCTTAGGTGCTAGGTGCTTGGTGAGTAGCGTCACCACGGACCGCAGCCACGTGGGCCACCATACCCGCACGCAGGGGGCACCTACTTTAGTAGGTGCTTGGTGAGTGGCGTCACTACGAACCCCGAGCCATGTGGGTTCGCCCACCCACGTCTGGCTGTGCGTGGCTTAACCCGTGTCCGGGGAAAAGGGACCCTGGTGGTTGAGCTGAGCCCGAGGTGTGTTTGGACCCTTCGGGGCCCCCGGGCGAGGCAATACACCGCTTCGGCCCCTGCTTCTCGTAGACGGGTGTCCTGGCTGGCCCGACCAGGATGATTCAGTCAGTCGCCTCTTCTACCCTCTTCTTCCTCCTTTCACTTTTCCTTCCACCTCTTTCCCTTTTCTTCCTCACTCTCTTCCTTCCTTTTTCACCTGCTTAGGCGGCAAGGGCCAACCTTGAGTGGAAACAGGTCCTGTCCCTGCAACCACACTCGGGTTGTAGTGCCCAGGCAGCACTGGCAGAGTAATTGTGTCAGCCAAGCCCATCTTAGCTATGGCACATTACCTACCCCCTTGTTGGGCTCCGTGGTGGGCGGTGCACCCGGGCACTGAATTTTCTTCCCCATCTTTATTGGTCTGCCAAACTAAAAAAACCTTCTGATCGGGCCCTGAAAAGGGTCCGCACCGAAGTTCCTATAGAAGCCACAACCCCATCTCCTCCTGCGTTCCCCAAATTTTTGGCTATGTACCCCAAAGATGACACTCCACTCTCCAAGATGTCCCCCTTGTTGCAAAAGTGCTAGAAAGTGCGGTCGGTAACAACTTTAAAGCCAAAAAAGATTTACTAAATTATTAAGGTGGGCTAGTTGGATATGCATTTCCGAAATAAATAGCACGAAGGTCAAGTACAAACTGACAGAACAAGCGCTAACTCACAACTGTCGTTTTAATAATCACACAGAAGACGAGAAAGAGGTAGTGTTTCTCTCTTCGTCTTTTTTTTGGTATGAAAAATTCCCAAAATGAAATTGTCTTGATGGGAAGAGGAAGTTACGTTAAAAGAACTGAGAATTAGACGAAGAGAAAGAAAGGAAGAAGTTGTCCACAGTAAACTAATGAAACCACCTCAAGTAGGAAAGTTAAAGGTAATGAAGTTCTTTGTTGAGTTAATGCCACTGATGGTGCACTGACACACGAGTTCTCCTTTACTTTATGGTCATTGCCTCGTATAGTTCCCTTGATATCTTCTCACGGTACCTTCGAAGGACCTTTGTCTCTGTAAGTATCGGCTCGCAGTGACAGTCCACTTACGTGCACTGCGAGATGCCCCGATGGTGTTGAATTGAGTGACGCATGCTGTGTTCACGCAACCTGGTGTTTACGCACTGGCCAGACTGGCCGACATATACTTTGCCACAGGTGAAAGGTATTTACTTATATAACCTGGCTTTGGCAAGGTATATATGTTTGCTTAGTGCCTCTGGTCGCATTCTTTGCGACGTTCCTGTGGGGAATTTATCATAGGACAAAGCTTCTTTAGCTTTTCCGGGGCTGAAAAAGACAGGGATGTCATGCCTGGCAGCCACCTCTTTCATGTTGGTGGCGATACCCGATGAATGTAGGTTATTACAGCCCGGTGGCACATGTCCTTTATTCTTGGCTTTTTCTTTCTGTCTGTGGGTGGGTGGCTGCTTATTCTCAGCTTTTTTAACGTAGCATCCTCTTCGCTTTTGTTATTTCTCGGTTCTTTTAACGTAACTTCCTCTTCCCATCAAGACAATTTCATTTTGGAAATTTTAATAATGCGAAAGAGAAGATGAGAGAGAAACGCTACCCCTTGCTACTCTCGCCTTTCTGTGTGATTATGGCAGAGTGCTACGCAGTGCAGCACACCTGACCAACATATAAAGAATAATTATTTTTGACATTGTTTGTCAGTGCACATTGACAAGACTTTGTGAGAGTGTTCTTTGTTATCCATACATGCCAAAACTCTGGAGTTCTGAGTATGCATTTTTTTGAAAAAATGTGCAATTCACAGTAGTGTCTCCCCTTAAAACGACAGTTGTGAGTTAGCGCTTGTTCTGTCAGTTTGTACTTGACCTTCGCGCTACTAACTGCCAGAAAGACGCCCTCAGGTGACTTACTCGTGGAAATTGAATCCGAACAGCAGGGTACAGCACTCATGCGTTGAACTCTGTGTCTGATCACAAAGTGACCGTTTCACCCCATCGTACACTCAATACGATTCAGGGCGTTATCTCTGAGAGGATGACCTGATCGAGACATCCGACACTGAAATACTTGAAGGGCGCTCTGACGAATGAGTTGTAGCTGCGAGGCGCACCTCCCTGCGTCGGGATGGTCAAGAGCGAAAAACTAAACACATAGTTCTAACTTTTGATTCCACCACGCTCCCCGATGCTGTTAGGGCTGGCTATCTCTCACTGCACGGTTGAGGCCCTATATGCCTAATCCTCGAAGATGTTTCAACTGCCAGAGGTTTGGCCATGGTTCCCAGCATTGCCGTGGAAAAGCCACGTGTGCAAAATGTGCCAAATCTGACCACCCCGCAGAGTCCTGCACCAACGACCCACACTGTGCAAACTGCAGTGATCCCCACCCTGCATACTCTCAGTCCTGCAGAACGTGGTAGGAAGAAAAGGAACTACTTACTCTCACAGTCAAAGAAAATCTCTCTAACCCAGAGGCATGCCGTCGCTTCGCATGCATTCTCGCACAAGGGCAGCTATTCGCAGGTGGTGCAGCAGACACCTGCACCACTGACGGTAGCAGTGGCGACCCAAACGTCCTTTCTGGACTATGGGAAGCCACGGCAGTCCCCCATGTCCCAGCTGAAGATTCAGCTTCCGGGGCATGCAATCTCGGCTGGGCGGTCTACGGACCCTCCAAGCCAGAGTGCGAACCCTCGCGCTCTAACAGGGCAACAGCCTGTGTCTTCTCAGGCTGTTTCCCAAACCCAGGATGGGCTGTTGGCTGCCTCAACCGTCCCTCCTCTGCGATGTCCTTCGAGGGAGAAGGGTGGACACTCTCGCCCACACTCCCTGGAGAGAGCATCATCAAAGGAATGGCATGGCTCTCGTGCCGCTCCCGCCGCGCTTAAGGGGCAGGGACGGGTGAACTCGGGCGACGCCTCGCCCAGCACCTCCTCCTCATTTTACGGTTATGGCAATCTGAATGGAAGTTAGCCGATAATAATAAGCTTCATGCTATCAAACCAGAACTTGGTACATGGGAAACCTCCTATAATAAAAATCGTTTCCACAAAGTCCTCCTGTGCCGCTTGAGAATTGGCCACTCGTTCATTACTCATCAATACCTGCTTATAGGTGAGTGAACCGCCATTATGCAAGCACTGTGGAGAAACTTTATCTGTTCTACACATTCTCTTTCTTTGCCGTGGCCTTCTACAACAATACAAGACCTTTTTCCCTGAGTTTTTCAAATACAACATCCCGTTTCACCCTGTCTTGGTTCTAGGGAGCAGCCTCTCATATCATTTGAATGACTTTTAGCTTTTCTGAAAACTACAGGTATTTTACACAAACTATAGCCAACTTCTGGTTTAGTCTTAGTGTATCTTTTAACAATGTATTTTTAGCCTACCTAGTTTGGCGCAGTATGGCCGTTTGCGCCATAAAACCTGCAAACAACAACAACATACCGGTACTGCGCTCCAGTGCTGTTAACTTTTTTGGGGCGAAGTCGCCAGGACGCAGCCTAAAAGTCGCAGTTTAAGCTGAAATCGTTATTGGATGATGATAACTTTTTTCCGGAATTCTTTAATTTTGTAATTTTTCGACTGGATAAGTCACGTAAAGGGTTTTGTTATTTTAAACAATATTTTAAATTACTTTCTCTAGTGGTGAGTGAAGTGGACAATCGGAGTATGAAAATATTTCCAAGCGGCTCCGAGTTTCATACTTCGAGCGCAGCAACTAAACGGCGCATGGCGTACAGGAGCGCGACACACGCGACGCTGCGTTCCAAATCTACTTGAATGGATCCGAGTTACCCAAGATAAATTAATTAGGTCCGTGTGGAGCGGCAGAGTTTAAAACAAAAGAGACGGCAATGTTATAAAGTTTCTACGAACGTTTTAATATTCCCGAAATGTTTGAAGACTCGCTTCATGCACATATGTGGAAAGTTAACCTGGCCGATCTATTTATTGACCATGCATGCTGTTTGGATCTAAATAAAGACAACATTCTTGAACCCGCTCGTCGATGCAGAAAACCCTCAAATTAGATTCCGTGGTTCCGTCTCGCAGCGGAAGCTACGCCGATACCGGCACACTGTCGTTCGATAGCACGTCAGTTCGTTTTTGGGCGGTATGCATGAACAAATCTTTTCCGCAACACTTAACTGATATGTTTAGGCTTTCCAATCAAAGTATCTTGATTTGCTGGGCTAAGCAGCCAGCGTCCCGACTGTCTTCTCATCTCAACTCTGCTGAGCTGTCGGCATGCTACCCTTCGATAGATGAATTCATTTCGAGGCGAGATGCATGACTAAACCTTTCCCGCAACGATTCGCTGTGGCTGGGTAAGTATTCTAAGCAGGGCAGCAGTCTTAATATCCTTGTCATCAACTTTTCTGTCGCCGAGCTATCGGCATGCTCGTTCAATATAGGGTGGTCCAAGTCACCAGGCTCGATCTAAAATGGACCATAAAAATCGACGCCAGCACGTAGCCATCTAAACTTTTCGTCAAAGGTGTATTTCATAGGTCGGTTTTTTCTTGTAAAATTACAAAGTGTACTTCTCTTTCTGTAAAAAATAAGGCCAAGAAACTTGCCAGGGTCTACGGCGGGCGGCGACACAGACGACAAGGGTTCAGTAGCGGGGTGTGTTTGGCGTTCGTATTGATAGATGGCGTCGGGAGCAGCGTTCGAAGGTGCAGCCGACCAGCGAAAGAAAGCAGACGACACGCAGACAAAATCCATTGGCAGCAAAAGCGCCGCCGTTATGCAGACGCGTTTTTTTACTTCAAGTTTTGCTTTTATTGTCTGCATTTATTTTTTAACCAAAGGTACATTTCAAAAAGATTATGTTCATTTTAATAAACCACGGTGGTCGCAAGCCGTCGCAGATAAGGAGGTAGCGCCATCTATCAATACGAAAGCCAAACACACCTCGCTACTGAACCCCTGTCGTCTGCGTCGCTGCCTGCCGTAGTCCCTGGCAAGTTTCTTGGCCTTATTTTTTACAGAAAGAGAGCTACGCTTTTTAATTTTGCAAGAAAAAACCGACCTGTGAAATACACCTTTGACGAAAAGTTTAGATTGCTACGTCGAGGCGTCGATTTTTACAGTCCATTTTAGATCGAGCCTGGTGACTTGGACCACCCTATAGATCAATTAGTTTTCAGGCAAGACGCACGAACAAACCTTTTCCTCAACGCTCACTGATGTTTCGGCTTTCAAATCGAAGTATCTTTATTCGCTGGGCTAAGCATTACAAAAGGGACAGAGCGGTCCGAATCTCTCCTCATCTCGACAACTTTTCTGTCGCTGTGCTATTGGCATTCTACCATTTGATAGATGATTTGTTTTTAAGCGAGACGCACTGAACAAACCTTTTTCGTAATGCTAATTGCTGTCTTGGTTTTCAAATCTAATCGTTTTTACCTGCTGGATTAAGCACTAATCAACTGAAAAGGGGCAGTGGTCTGGCTACACCTTTCGTCTCGACGGTCTCAACAGCAGCGCAGCCATCTTGTTTGTTTACGTGACGTCACGGAGTGCGAAGAAGTCACTCGCGCTCCGAGAAATTCTCGGTGCATGAAGAGCGCGCTCGAGTGTCAGTTTTCGGTGGCACTCCTGTCCGTTTAGTGAAAGGAGCGCCAAATTCTCGCGCTGCTGGAGCACGGACTTAACGTGCCCAATGAAATGCGTGGCTGGCGTGAATTTTACCTACAGTAAAGCCCCTGTATCCTGGGAAAAGTGGTGCCATTCATTGTTGTGGAAATGCTCGAGTCACGTGGCGCGCGCCACTTCTGGGAAGAACATGGCGTCTGAAATCTAGCTCAGTGCTGCACTGTGCTGCCATGATATTACCAAGGGCTGCACGTGTCTCGTGCATCAACGCACCTTGAGCTACCTTTGAAACATGAAAGGGCTTTAACCTACGGTGCCTTACCTAGAGGGCTTTACTGGCTTTACTTCGTTACTTTGCTTTCAGCAACAGCCTACCTCTTTCACAGGTGATATTTAACATTTTATTTAATGTTTTAACACAATAATGTTAGTCAACAAAAAAACCTGAAATAATTTTATTGGACACTACATTTCACTCAAGTCGCTGAAGTATATCATACGCAAGAAATTGAGCAACAGTTCCATCTCGCTACGCTTCCTCGTCTGCAGAGTCGCCATTGCTTTGCGCAGATTCCCCGCTTCCAGATACGAATGCTGAGGAGTAAGCTTGCATGGTTCCAACTTTTCTTTTCACCGTGTCAGGAAGGTCATAAGTATGGCAGCACTTCCCAAGATGGTGAAGTCCTGCTACGAACGCTCAAGACGGCGTTTGTACTGGCAGTGCTGAGAGAACTCCTCTGCTTTGTTTTCACGAAGCTCAGTTGGCTAAAGACTCTTTCCACCTCTGCTTTTGAGTGTGGCAAGAAGAGCACCTCGATTGATAGCTGTGCAAGCTCGTGAAACGGGTTCGAGCTAGCTGCATTGCGGTACGCAAGGACCTCAGACCAAAACGCAATGGTGTCAGTGGTACTCGCCCAGTTCATCATGGTTAGTGCCTTCCACTAGGTGTCGACGGGATCTATCTTGTTCGGTTGTACACCAAAAAGTTCCGCCAGCTCCATGATAGGTTCCTTCAGCACTCGCAGGCATGCTCCCACAGACAGCCGTGTCATGGCCTGCAATATCTTGTAGTGCGGTAGCAGGCGCAGCGGCGCTCAGTTGATAGCTTAACTGTGAATGAAATGCAGCGCGGCTTACCAAGTCGACTTCAGGACCAGCTGGCAGCATGTTCGCTAGTTTCTCGAGCTCGTATCCCAAGTACAACTTGGGATCTAGGTGACCATCGATGGACTGGCACAGTGGATCTATGTTTGTCGTTGGAATGAGCACTTTGCTACATACTGTCTTTATCAGGAGCGTGAGACCTTCAAGAAGCCTCGCGGGATCCGTGTCGTTCTTCTCGTAGGCCTTGTTGGCACGCTGCACCTCTCGTAGAATTGGCCGAAGGTACAAAAGGTAAAGCTTATTCAGCGAATCAGAAAACATCTGAAACAGGAGTTCTGCAGTATAACATCCTTCCCTGGATCTGGCCTGTTTAAAATGTTTGAGTAACGGATCCCATTGATCCAGGACTCTGACGACCGCCGGCTCCAAAAAATCCATCTTATATTGCACACTCTTGGTATCGCTAGGGGTCTTCTCCATTCGCAGAGGCTCTTGTAAAGCTTACTGTACGTGGCCTTGTGCTTGGCTAAATGACAAAACCACGTGTGCGTTTTGCGTACCAAGAATTTTACGTTCCTCGGAAGCGTTCCCTGAACAGCGTGGGAAAGTGCCAATTGCAATGAATGGCGCGTACATCTTATCATTATCAAGTTCGAGAGTTGCCACTCACGCTTCATTGTCTCAAAAACACCGTTGTTTACGCCCGTGTTCACCGAAGCGTTGTCAACTCCAACGCTGAGGAGACGCTTTGTGTCAAGTCCCATGCGCGTGAGGAGGCTTTTCAAGGCCTTGACGATTGCCACAGCCGTGCCATCGTCCAATTCGATTAGCGCCAGGAATGTAGTCACGATGCTCTTCTGTGCAGCACTAAAGCACCGCACCACCACACCCAGCAACTTGGTAGTCGAAACACCTGTAGCCTCGTCGATGATCAGGCTGTATTTTGAGTCCATAATGTCAGTTACCAAGAGCTGTACAAAGTGCAGAGATAACAGGTTCACAATGATCTCTATGCACTTGTTTCGGTGCATGCGCAAGCCTGCTGCGCTTTTGCTGTCCATGAACTGTTTTTTGCAAAGTTCTGTCAGCTGGTCAGCGGTGAGGAATGCTGTATGCGCTCACAAATGAACAGGCAGAGACCGGCTTCACTTTTGCCACAAGAAGACTCGGTTGCGGCTGGAAACGGCAGCTTCTTCTGTTGAGAACTGCAGTACGGTTAGGATGACTTCTTGTGCTTGGTGGTGGCGGCATGCTTCTTTATATCGGAAAGCTTCACATAAAATTCGCTCCTACTGTAGGCACAAGATGCTTTTAACCTTTCGTTTTCCACAGGACGTAACCAGCCTTTAAACGTGGGTAAAGACTCCCAACTTTTTCTATAGTGCTGATCGTACTTGGGAGGCATAATAACGCTAGAACCAGCAAGTTGCAAAACTTCAATGCTTGTGTTATCTGCGGAAACTAACCGCCGGCCGTCCCATTCCCAACACGCTTGCCAACACCTCGAGTGACTCAAGGCGTTAGCGAAAAGATCCTGATCCACTAACAAAACAGCGGAAGACTGCATTGACGTCATGTAGCCACCCGTTTTGTATACATCTTCATCCTCAAGAGGGTTATCGTCGATAATCCCACTGAGGTTATCCTGGAGTTTAGCCGTCGCGAGCAGCTTTGTTCCATAACTTATCGAACAAAGCTGCTCGCGTCAAGTTTTTTGTTCGCGACGTTCACAAAGAATTTCACAAACACCTGCTAGATAATCCCTGAAGAGGGGAGTGGTTCTAAAGTGGTTCGGGGTTTGAGAATGTCTTCATTTCATTTTCATTTCATTTATTTTCGGCTCGGGAGAGACGGGGTGCGGCAGATAGGCTGAAGGCCCATACCAGATAACCTGCAACACCCAAACTACAAAAAAAAAATGGGGGGGAAGAGGGGTAGATAAACAATAAACTCTAATAACATTCTGCGCATAGCAACGCATAGCTCTCGGCAGAACAGGTTTATTCGACTCACATTCTGCTGGGGGATTTCGGGATCGGGAGAGGTGATCGAGGAAGCCTGGAAGGGTGCGCCACCACTGATTGCTGCATGCCGATCGTCCCTGCGGTGCTAGTCCACACCGCATCCTGTGGACGTCGCTGTCGAGGGTCGAATCCGGGGTCCAAGTCCGGACCATGTCACCGGGCCGTCGCCCGAGCCGATGTCACGGTCGCCACCACCGCGAACGTTCATCGTGGCCCCTTTCCCGCGCAAGAGTCCCCACTTCCCATCGTCCGTCGTCCCAGCTTGCCGCGCACTCAGACCGGCGGGAGCCTCTTGTCTCCCACCGTGGGCGGTCTCTCGCTGCAGCTCCCCGTCCGGCTCTGCCGCAGCACGTGCAGGGCCTCGGGCGCCGACGCTGTCCGGGAGGAGGGTCCTAGGATGTCCACCGGCGACACCGCCAATGTCTTCAAGGTGGGTCCCGATGGAGGAGGCACTCGGGCACCAAACTTCAAAGGCGCCGTCCTCGCCGCAGAGGGGACCGAAAACGATGCCCTAGGCGCCGGCGTTTGGTAGTCGACCAGATGGGGTCTGATGAGACCCCACAAGTTGCACCAGGAATGATGCCCTCGAGAGGGGGCATGTAGGAGGAATGCCGATGGCTCTGGCGACTGGCCTCTCAGGAGGTGGACCCCGTGGCGACTGTTTTGCATTCTTGGGACAGCAGGTTTCTCAGCCGGGGTAGGGGGCTGTCGAGCCTCCCGAAGCACCTTCAGGGTCTCGTTCCTGGTTCTGAGTTGCACCAAGAATGATTCCCTCGAGAGGGGGCATGTAGAAAGGCTGCCGATGGCTCTGCCCACTTGTCTTCCAAGAGGTGAACCCTCGTGGCGACGTTTCGCACCCTTGGGGCAGCAAGTTCCTCCACCGGGGGTAGGGGGCTGTGGAGCCTCCGAAGCACCTTCAGGGTCTCGTTCCTGGTTCTGAGTTGCACCAAGAACGATTCCCTTGAGAGGGGGCATGTAGAAGGGCTGCTGATGGCTCTGGCCACTGGTCTCTCGGGAGGTGGAGCCCGTGGCAACGTTTCACATCCTTGGTGCAGCAGGTTTCTCAGCCGGGGGAAGGGGCTGTCGAGGCTCCCGAAGCACCTTCAGGGTCTCGTTCCTGGTTCTGAGTTGCACCGAGGATTGATTCCCTTGAGAGGGGGCATGTGGAAAGGCTGCCGATGGCTCTGGCCACTGGTCTTCTGGGAGGTGAACCCCGTGGCGACGTTTCGCACCCTTGGGGCAGCAAGTTCCTCCACCGGGGTAGGGGGCTGTAGAGCCTCCCGAAGCACCTTCAGGGTCTCGTTCCTGGTTCTGAGTTGCACCAAGAATGATTCCTTCGAGAGGGGGGCATGTAGAAGGGCTGTTGATGGCTCTGGCCACTGGTCTCTCGGGAGGTGGAGCCCGTGGCAACGTTTCACATCCTTGGTACAGCAGGTTTCTCAGCCGGGGAAGGGGGCTGTCGAGCCTCCCGAAGCACCTTCAGGGTCTCGTTCCTGGTTCTGAGTTGCACCGAGGATCGATTCCCTTGAGAGGGGGCATGTAGAAAGGCTGCCGATGGCTCTGGCCACTGGTCTTCTGGGAGGTGGATCCCGTGGCGACGTTTCGCACCCTTGGGGCAGCAAGTTCCTCCAGCCGGGGGTAGGGGGCTGTAGAGCCTCCCGAAGCACCTTCAGGGTCTCGTTCCTGGTTCTGAGTTGCACCAAGAATGATTCCTTCGAGAGGGGGCATGTAGAAGGGCTGTTGATGGCTCTGGCCACTGGTCTCGGGAGGTGGAGCCCGTGGCAACGTTTCACATCCTTGGTACAGCAGGTTTCTCAGCCGGGAGAAGGGGCTGTCGAGCCTCCTGAAGCACCTTCAGGGTCTCGTTCCTGGTTCTGAGTTGCACCAGGAACGATTCCCTTCGAGAGGGGGCATGTAGAAGTGCTGTTGATGGCTCTGGCCATTGGTCTCTCGGGAGGTAGATCCCGTGGCAACGTTCCACATCCTTGGTACAGCAGGTTTCTCAGCCGGGGAAGGGGCTGTCGAGCCTCCCGAAGCACCTTCAGGGTCTCGTTCCTGGTTCTGAGTTGCACCAGGAACGATTCCTCTGAGAGGGGCGTGTAGAAGTGCTGTTGATGGCTCTGGCCACTGGTCTCCCGGGAGGTGGACCCCGTGGCAACGTTTCACACCCTTGGTACAGCAGGTTTCTCAGCCGGGGGAAGGGGGCTGTCGAGCCTCCCGAAGCACCTTCAGGGTCTCGTTCCTGGTTCTGAGTTGCACCAAGAACGATTCCCTTGAGAGGGGCGTGTAGAAGTGCTGTTGATGGCTCTGGCCACTGGTCTCTCGGGAGGTGGATCCCGTGGCAACGTTTCACATCCTTGGTACAGCAGGTTTCTCAGCCGGGGAAGGGGGCTGTCGAGCCTCCCGAAGCACCTTCAGGATCTCGTTCCTGGTTCTGAGTTGCACCAGGAACGATTCCTTGAGAGGGGGCATGTAGAAGGGCTGTTGATGGCTCTGGCCACTGGTCTCCGGGAGGTAGATCCCGTGGCAGCGTTTCACATCCTTGGTACAGCAGGTTTCTCAGCCGGGGAAGGGGGCTGTCGAGCCTCCCGAAGCACCTTCAGGGTCTCGTTCCTGGTTCTGAGTTGCACCAGGAACTGATTCCTTCGAGAGGGGGCGTGTAGAAGTGCTGTTGATGGCTCTGGCCACTTGGTCTCCGCGGGAGGTAGATCCCGTGGCAACGTTTCACGTCCTTGGTACAGCAGGTTTCTCAGCCGGGGGAAGGGGGCTGTCGAGCCTCCCGAAGCACATTCAGGGTCTCGCTCCTGGTTCTGAGTTGCACCAAGAACTGATTCCCTCGAGAGGGGCATGTAGAAGGGCTGTTGATGGCTCTGGCCACTGGTCTCCGGGAGGTGGATCCCGTGGCAACGTTTCACATCCTTGGTACAGCAGGTTTCTCAGCCGGGGAAGGGGGCTGTCGAGCTCTCCTGAAGCACCTTCAGGGTCTCGTTCCTGGTTCTGAGTTGCACCAGGAACGATTCCCTCGAGAGGGGCGTGTAGAAGTGCTGTTGATGGCTCTGGCCACTGGTCTCTCGGGAGGTAGATCCCGTGGCAACGTTTCACACCCTTGGTACAGCAGGTTTCTCAGCCGGGGGAAGGGGGCTGTCGAGCCTCCCGAAGCACCTTCAGGGTCTCGTTCCTGGTTCTGAGTTGCACCAGGAACTGATTCCCTCGAGAGGGGGCGTGTAGAAGTGCTGTTGATGGCTCTGGCCATTGGTCTCTCGGGAGGTAGATCCCGTGGCAGCGTTTCACATCCTTGGTACAGCAGGTTTCTCAGCCGGGGAAGGGGGCTGTCGAGCCTCCCGAAGCACCTTCAGGGTCTCGTTCCTGGTTCTGAGTTGCACCAGGAACTGATTCCCTCGAGAGGGGGGCATGTAGAAGGTGCTGTTGATGGCTCTGGCCACTTGGTCTCTCCGGGAGGTGAGATCCCGTGGCGACGTTTCACATCCTTGGTACAGCAGGTTTCTCAGCCGGGGGAAGGGGGCTGTCGAGGCCTCCCGCAGCACCTTCAGGGTCTCGTTCCTGGTTCTGAGTTGCACCAGGAACTGATTCCTCTGAGAGGGGCGTGTAGAAGGGCTGTTGATGGCTCTGGCCACTGGTCTCCGGGAGGTGGACCCCGTGGCAACGTTTCACATCCTTGGTACAGCAGGTTTCTCAGCCGGGGGAAGGGGCTGTCGAGCCTCCCGAAGCACCTTCAGGGTCTCGTTCCTGGTTCTGAGTTGCGCCGAGAACTGATTCCGCTCGAGAGGGGGCATGTCGAAGGGCTGCTGATGGCTCTGGCCACTGGTCTTCGGGAGGTGGACCCCGTGGCAACGTTTCGCATCACTTGGTGCAGCAGGTTTACTCAGCCGGGGGAAGGGGGCTGTCCAGAGTGCCTCCCGAAGCACCTTCAGGGTCTCGTTCCTGGTTCTGAGTTGCACCAGGAACTGATTCCTTCGAGAGGGGGCATGTAGAAGGGCTGTTGATGGCTCTGGCCCACTGGTCCTCGGGAGGCAGAGTCCCGTGGCAACGCTTCGCATCCTTCGGTACAGCAGGTTTCTCAGCCGGGGAAGGGGGCTGTCGGGCCTCCCGAAGCACCTTCAGGGTCTCGTTCCTGGTTCTGAGTTGCACCGGGAACGATTCCTTCGAGAGGGCATGTAGAAGGGCTGTTGATGGCTCTGGCCACTGGTCTCTGGGAGGTGGATCCCGTGGCAACGTTTCACATCCTTGGTACAGCAGGTTTCTCCAGCCGGGGGAAGGGGGCTGTCGAGCCTCCCGAAGCACCTTCAGGGTCTCGTTCCTGGTTCTGAGTTGCACCAGGACACGATTCCTCTGAGAGGGGCGTGTAGGAAGGTGCTGTTGATGGCTCTGGCCACTGGTCTTTCGGGAGGTGGATCCCAGTGGCAACGTTCACATCCTTGATACAGCAGGTTTCTCAGCCGGGGGAAGGGTGCAGTCGGGCCTCCCGAAGCACCTTCAGGGTCTCGTTCCTGGTTCTGAGTTGCACCAGGAACGATTCCCTCGAGGAGGGGCATGTAGAAGTGGCTGTTGATGGCTCTGGCCACTGGTCTCCGGGAGGTGGATCCCGTGGCAGCGTTTCACATCCTTAGTGCGGCAGGTTTCTCAGCCGGGGGAAGGGGCTGTCGAGCCTCCACGAAGCACCTTCAGGGTCTCGTTCCTGGTTCTGAGTTGCACCGAAGATTGATTCCCTCGAGAGGGGGCATGTGGAAGGGCTGCCGATGGCTCTGGCCACTGGTCTTCTGGGAGGTGAACCCCGTGGCGACGTTTCGCACCCTTGGGCCAGCAAGTTCCTCTACCGGGAGTAGGGGCTGCTAGAGCCTCCCGAAGCACCTTCAGGGTCTCGTTCCTGGTTCTGAGTTGCACCAAGAATGATTCCTTCGAGAGGGGGCATGTAGAAGGGCTGTTGATGGCTCTGGCCACTGGTCTCTCGGGAGGTGGAGCCCGTGGCAACGTTTCACATCCTTGGTACAGCAGGTTTCTCAGCCGGGGGAAGGGGGCTGTCGAGCCTCCCGAAGCACATTCAGGGTCTCGTTCCTGGTTCTGAGTTGCACCAGGAACGATTCCGTCGAGAGGGGCGTGTGGAAGTGCTGTTGATGGGCTCTGGCCGTTGGTCTCTCGGGAGGTAGATCCCGTGGCAACGTTTTCACATCCTTGGTACAGCAGGTTTCTCAGCCGGGGGAAGGGGGCTGTCGAGCCTCCGAAGCACATTCAGGGTCTCGTTCCTGGTTCTGAGTTGCACCAGGAACGATTCCCTTGAGAGGGGCAGTGTAGAAGTGCTGTTGATGGCTCCTGGCCATTGGTCTCTCGGGAGGTAGATCCCGTGGCAACGTTTCACATCCTTGGTACAGCAGCTTTCTCAGCCGGGGAAGGGGGCTGTCGAGCGCCTCGAAGCACGCTTCAGGGTCTCGTTCCTGGTTCTGAGTTGCGCCAGGAACGATTCCCTTGAGAGGGGCGTGTAGAAGTGCTGTTGATGGCTCTGGCCATTGGTCTCTCGGGAGGTAGATCCCGTGGCGACGTTTCGCATCCTTGGTACAGCAGGTTTCTCAGCCGGGGAAGGGGCTGTCGAGCCTCCCGAAGCACGTTCAGGGTCTCGATTCCTGGTTCTGAGTTGCACCAGGAGCGATTCCCTCGAGAGGGCGTGTAGAAGTGCTGTTGATGGCTCCGGCCAGTGGTCTCTCGGGAGGTAGATCCCGTGGCAATGTTTCCCATCCTTGGTACAGCAGGTTTCTCAGCCGGGGGAAGGGGGCTGTCGGGAGCCTCCCGAAGCACATTCAGGGTCTCGTTCCTGGTTCTGAGCTGCACCAAGGACACGATTCCCTTGAGAGGGGCGTGTAGAAGTGCTGTTGATGGCTCTGGCCATTGGTCTCTCGGGAGGTAGATCCCGTGGCAACGTTTCACATCACCTTGGTACAGCAGGTTTCTCAGCCCGGGGAAGGGGGCTGTCGAGCCTCCCGAAGCACATTCAGGGTCTCGTTCCTGGTTCTGAGTTGCACCAGGAGCGATTCCTTGAGAGGGGCGTGTCAGAGGTGCTGTTGATGGCCCTGGCCATTGGTCTCTCGGGGAGGTAGATCCCGTGGCAACGTTTCACATCCTTGGTACAGCAGGTTTCTCCAGCCGGGGGAAGGGGGCTGTCGAGCCTCCGGAAGCACATCTCAGGGTCTCGTTCCTGGTTCTGAGTTGCACCAGGAACGATTCCCGTGAGAGGGCGTGTAGAAGTGCTGTTGATGGCTCTGGCCATTGGTCTCTCGGGAGGTAGATCCCGTGGCAGCGTTTCGCATCCGCGGTACAGCAGGTTTCTCAGCCGGGGAAGGGGCTGTCGAGCCTCCCGAAGCACATTCAGGGTCTCGTTCCTGGTTCTGAGTTGCACCAAGACGATTCCGCTTGAGAGGGCGTGTAGAAGTGCTGTTGATGGCTCTGGCCATTGGTCTCTCGGGAGGTAGATCCCGTGGCAACGTTTCGCATCCTTGGTACGGCAGCTTTCTCAGCCGGGGGAAGGGGCTGTCGAGCCTCCGAAGCACTTTCAGGGTCTCGTTCCTGGTTCTGAGTTGCCCGAGGATTGATTCCTCTCGAGAGGGGGGCATGTGGAAAGGCTGCCGATGGCTCTGGCCACTGGTCTTCTGGGAGGTGAACCCCGTGGCGACGTTTCACACCGCCTGGGCCAGCAAGTTCACTCTACCGGAGTAGAGGGCTGTGGGGAGCTCCCAGAGCACCTTCAGGGTACTCGATTCCTGGTTCATGAGCTGCACCCAAGACTGATTACTTCGAGAGGGTGGCACGTAGAAGGACTGTTGATAACTCTGGCCAGCTGGTCTCGGGAGGTGGAGCCACGTGGCGGCGTTTCCGCGTCCGTGGTACGGCAGGTTTCTCAGCCGGCGGGAAGGTGGGCTGCCGAGCCTCCTGAAGCACCTTCAGGGTCTCGTTCGTGGTTCTGAGTTCCGCCAGGAACAATTCCGCTTTAGGGGGGGCATGTAGAGGGGCTGCCGATGGCTCTGGCCACTGGTCTTCCGGGAGGTGGACCCCATGGCGGCGTTTCGCGCCGTTGGGGCGGCAGGTTTCCTCAGCCGGAGGAGGGGGCTGTCGAGCCTCCCGAAGCACGTTCAGGGTCTCGTTCCTGGTTCTGAGTTGCACCAGGAATGATTCCCTAGAGAGGGGGCATGTAGAAGGGCTGCCGATGGGCTCTGGCCACTGGTGCTTCCGCTAGGTGGACCCCGTGGTGACGTTTTGCACCCTTGGGACAGCAGGTTCTTCAGCCGTGGTGAGGGGGCTGTAGATCCTCCCGAAGCACTTTCAGGGTCTCGTTCCTGGTTCTGAGTTGCACCAGGAAAGATTCCTCGAGAGGGTGGCCTTCTAGAAGGGCTGCCGATGGCTCTGGCCACTGGTCTTCCGGGAGGTGGACCCCAAGGTGACGTTTCACACCCTTGAATCTGCAGGTTCCTCAGCCGGGGAGGTGGCTGTCAGAGCACTCCTGAAGCACAATCAGGGTCTCGTTCTAATTCAGAGTTGCGCGGGAATGATTCCCTAGAGAGGGGCATGTAGAAGGACTGCCGATGGCTCTGGCCACTGGTCTTCCGGAGGTGGACCCCGTGGTGGCGTTTCGCAGCCCTTGGTACTCAGGTTTCTCAGCCGGGGGAAGGGGCTGTCAGGCCTCCCGAGCACCCTTCAGGTCTCGTTCCTGGCCCTGAGTTGCCTCGAGACGATCTCCCGAGAAGCTTTGGGGGCCACCGTCCCAGGAGTCTTCAGCGCACCGTGGCAAGCTCTAGGGCAACTCGCGGCGGTCGTTTGCGGCGCTCGCGGTGTCATCGCGATGAGCTCCCCATCCATGCAGATGTTGCCCCAAGGCACTCAGCCGCCGCCTCCTCCTGATGGTCTCGCTTCTCGAGGCCTTCCTCCGGGAGGAGACGAGTGGCCCCATGGCGGAGGTCGCGGAGGCTGGGCCTTGTTGAGGGCCTGGTCCCGGGTGGTGATGGACACTCACTTGCGAGACTGTCCAGGTTCCGTGTCTCCTTGGCCAGGTCCGGAGCGCTGTAGCTAAGCACCTGTGCTGCAGCGAAAGCTAGATGTGTGGATGGAATGACAATATTGTCACGTCGCGAAGTTAGTATTGGTGACTATGGATTCAGGCGAGGCTTTTTCAGAAATAGGAACTTCTGTCTTTCGACGCCTTCTGTTTTCTTGGTCCCACCGTGCAAATACCTGTGTTTCGTTAGGCTTTTTTAAATTCTTTTCTTTTACGACTTTCTGCCGCAGCGACGCCAACGCTTTAAAGATGCTCGTAGGCGTGGGTCGGTCAGAAAAACAAGGCAGTGTCGCTATTTCGTATTTGCGCTGCACGGAAGAGTTAAGAATCGCAATAAAAGTAAAACTCCGCTCTGCATTTTCTAAGTGTGATAATATAGTAATGCGAAATCTCTCATCTACGATCAATTTTCACAGTTTTTGCCCGCTCAAATCCTGCCACATGATGACACTTGGAAGGAGTGACGTCGTCGTTTCAATCACGATCGTCACTATCTCGGAAAGTGTATATTCTTAGTAGGTGTAGCAGACGACAAAAGAGTGACAAGATGACTGAAATGACTATGTCAACTCGTCCAAGCCTCATTGTGGGCAGGGCTTGCTATGCTCTTTTGGCAGCCGCAATGTTTCAGTCCCGACGAAAAAGTGAACATAAATCATTGATTATTATCTAAAAAATCATTACCTTTTTTCTCAAATTCTTTTAATTGGCCTGCCGTCAAGTGTAAAATTCCAGAATGAACCCTAAAACCTAATCGTTATACTCGCGGTCAGCTTTCTTGGCAATGCAGTCAATGCTAGGGGAGAGGGTGCACCAACCGCTGTACACGTGCTTTCCTCCTCTCTTTGGATCACCACAGAAAGCTGACCATGAGTATTGATTGTTAATTACCAAAAGTTTAGTTAATTAGTAAATTTAGCATGAGGATTGTCAGGTTCTGCTAATGTCCGCCGTGCTTGACGAATCGATTGTGAAAACCGCACTTGTTGAACTCTCCACTTTTTTTTCTTTTCTAACTATCTGTCTGCATTAAATTTAAACAACCTCAAAGGCCTGCAGTCGGAAGACGTTTGCTCCACTGTCACGCGTCTTGAAAGGAAAGTGAAGTCGCCCGGGCAAAATCAGGAAATCATCTCACAATGTGAGAAATTGTTTAACTCTTTGCAGAAGATGATGTGGGTGAGTAAAGCGAAGACTAAATCACCATTTTTTCTAACCACCTGAGACTGGGTGGAGAACTACTAGAAGGTTCTTAGTTCTCCACGATTCTCAGGTTGTTCAAGAAAATGGTAAATCTACACCAGCTCGCCTGCGCCATCAGAGGCTTATTATTATAACTAAATCGTGTTAACTGACGTATTTCAATTCAATTTAGCTGCCCAGTAGGTGAAGCATTCTATAAATGAGTGAGGAAACACAAATGACCCCAGAGAGTGGAGAAAAAAAGAAACTACTCAATATTTTGTGTTCTAGAGCTTGGAAAAGCCTGGCTCTACGGAGTGAATTTATTAATTAATTTTAGAAATAAATACTACAACCGTCATTTAAAGTCACGACAGAGCGGTCATGGCCATAAACAAACTCCCGGCTCGTGTGGTTTTCTGTTTAATGTGCGAAGTTTACACAAAGCCCTTGCAAAGTCGCTGATGCGGCACTGCATGCCTTCACGCCACGGCAAATTATGTTGCCAGCATTTAGTACTTCTTCACCACAACGAGGCACCGGATCCTCTTCTCTAAATATTTCTCGGGACAGGCGAATATTGAATTTTCACTTCAAAGCAAATACGAAGGTAGGGGTTCTCCGATCAGGGCACCTACAAATGAGTAAAGGTGCTCTCTCCTACCTCTTCTGATGGTCGTAGGGGGCAGATGCTCGAGGTGCTGGTGGATGCCAGGGCAGTCCACAGGCGTCCCGCACTCACTGCTAGCACTGGCAGGTGGTGCAATTGTGCCTTTGGTCTGTTCAGGGTTCTCGCTCCGGGAAAGGATCTTCTCTACCTGCTGCCATAGATGGTTCTTTGCCCGTTGCTTTTCACTTGACACAGTGTAGCACGCTGCATTGAACTAGGGGTCTAGCAGAGTGCTCGGCATTTCGAGCACTTTGGAGTTTGATGTACACAAATCGGGACTTGATGTTTCCGAATCAAGTTCCCTGCAAAGGCTGACTCCTCTCTACCGCTGTGTGAGCTGTCGAGTCAGCAGGACCAACATACAGGGCACATAGTGGTACCAACTTGTGAGAGAGTCGGGTGCTTCTCAGAGCACGACTTTCGTGTCGCCTCCTCAACGCACTTGAGGACTGACATCACTGATGCCATGAGGTGCCACTCGCTTGAGGTCAGGTTGTCAAAAATGTTGATTTCACGCAACAAAAAAAAAAAGAAAAAGAACAAAATATGTTTTCTCAATAAAGTGGCCGTTATTCGCTGTCATCTTCTGCTGACGGCGAAGTAGAAGCTGCGTGGAAGTCACAGACGACGTAGCTTCCTGCGAAGAGATATCCAGATGGCATTATAGGCACCGGCGGGCTAAAGCAACGCAGGGCGTGGCTTATGTATATTCCTCTTACTGCTTCTTGATTGGATATTGGGCGTTCTTATCGGCGTTACACTGCAGTCCCTGCAGTGTAACGCCAAGTGAAGCTTGCTGTTCCTGTTAAAGAACTATGGTGTTCCCGCAGGCGAATGTTGAGGCACTGCCCCGTCTGTCCGATGTAAACCTTCCTGCACGTGAAGGGTATCTGGTATACTACGCCCAAGGTGCATGGCACGAACTCAATGCGGTGTTCTATGCCGCACGGCCTCTCCCCCTGTTTCTCTTCCTTGTTCACGCGCTTTTCTACTGCAAAGCAAATACCGGCTTAACTTGTTACGTGCCGAGAATACCACATCTACCCCGTACTTCGAGGCAGCTCTTTTGAAGCCGTGTGACATGTGGTGCATATAAGGGATGACTGCGACCTGCTTTTTTTTACTTTTTTGTTACTTTTCCCCGCGCCTCACCCATATTACTTTGCACTATTGCTTCCGTGGCCGAGGGCGATTACCGAGTCCGGGAAACCGGCGTCTTTTAGTCTCCCGACCTGGGCGGCAAGGCTTTCTCCCACTCTCTGGTAGCAAGACTTTGTTACCGGCGAACGAATACATGATTCAGCAATGCCTCTTTTCACGAGTTTTGAATGCCACCGATCTAAAATTGAGGAGAGTCTTGGTGGTTCTGGGATGATGCCACCAACAAACTCAGTGCTCGTCTTGTCCGGTTCCATCACTCCAGTCCTTGTAAAATTCGCGCTGTTCCATTATGAATACATACCAACTCGCCCAGTTATCCTGTTTGAAAGTTATCACTGTTTAGAGCGTGGTGATTTCGACTCATTGAATGACACTTCAGCAAACCGTGTCAGACTTAATTCAAGAAAACAATTTCGGTATTTGAGAGGTGTAGTAACTATTGAAATAAGGTTATGTTCAAATTGGAGGAACTATCGGTATCACCATCATTGTTTTATACGCAGGGCAGCAACGGCGTACGCGATAAACGTGCAGCATGTAGAAATTTTAAGTGTTCTCGGAGGCGAGAAAAGGACAAAAAATAAGCCAGGAGCTAGCTCTGGCTACCATGCTTTACACGGTCGCACGGTTTTTGACGTGAATGTCATCTTTTGTAGAGTTGCACTTATCTTCCCTCTTCTCGAATAAAGTCGCGGTTCGCACCGTGTTCGAACTTTGAAATACTTCGAAAATATTTTAAGTTTCCGAATAGTACTTATTCGATTCGAAGGTTGAATCGAATATGGCATTATTTGCTTCGATATTTGAAGCTTTCAGATATTCGCACAATCTTAAATATTTCTTTTTATGCCTCATAATGTCTCCCTAAAGAAAGTGACTGTTTGAGATCGAACGCCATCGTTGGCAGCCAGCGTCGGCGCAACAGACAAACCTATGGCGCACAGGAGCACGCGACACTCGATCATCTCTCAGGCAGCCATGCTGGATTTTCTCGCGCGTCCCGCTATAGGCCGTGGAACTTGCGAATAGGGTAGGAAACGGGAGCATGAGCTGGTACCACAAGCTTTGCAAGTTGATGCTGTGCCAGCATGGACCTGTCGCAAGGAAGGGTCTTGCACTGCAGATGGCATGACCTCATGTCCCGTGCTCACTTTCCAAAAATGCCATGGAATAAGCAAACGAGTTGACATTGAAGGCAGAGAAGAAAGGCCGAGATATATTAAATGCACCAGAGAAAATAAATATATATCTCGTACCACTCATTACAAGAATGACAGTGTGTGTTCTTCAGGCGTTTTCTGTGGAGCGTCCACCATTGCCTTCGTCGTGCGGAAAATGATCCGACTGCCCAAAATCATTCGTGAGATCGTAAGAGAATTTCCGATTCTAACAGAAGTTTTTCTGAGCTAGTCACCCAGCCAAAACAAAGGCTTTATTAAACTGAAGAATCAGTGGCCTTGGCTGTTATGCTCATGTGCTGGACAGATACTTTCAATTTGCTTGCCGGACATGTGAACTCACGCTTGGTTGACGACTTTTTATAGGCAGCTTTTTCATGTTTCAAGCAGAACTTGCAATCGAAGCAGG